>CM038353.1:1991803-2121672 GCA_021464625.1 Proterorhinus semilunaris | reverse complement strand
GAGAGGGGAGAGAGAGAGGAGAGAGGGGAGAGAGGAGAGAGAGGGGAGAGAGGAGAGAGAGGAGAGAGGAGAGAGAGGGGAGAGAGGAGAGAGAGGGGGAGAGGAGGGAGAGGAGGGAGAGAGGAGAGAGAGGAGAGAGGAGAGAGAGGGGAGAGAGGAGAGAGAGGGGGGAGAGGAGGGAGAGGGGAGAGAGAGAGGGGAGAGAGAGAGGAGAGAGAGGGGAGAGAGGAGAGAGAGGGGAGAGAGGAGAGAGAGGAGAGAGGAGAGAGAGGGGAGAGAGGAGAGAGAGGGGGGAGAGGAGGGAGAGGAGGGAGAGGAGGGAGAGAGGAGAGAGAGGAGGGGAGAGGAGGGGAGAGGAGAGAGAGGAGAGAGAGGAGGGAGAGAGAGTGCTCGTCATAATTAGAATATCATGAAAAAGTTCATTTATTTCTGTAATTCAACTTAAAATGTGAAACTAATATATGACTCATGACCTGCAAAGTGACAAATGTCAAGCCTTTGTTTGGCTCAAGGTCCATTTTCAAAATATTCAAATGTTCAGAGATTTTTAATTTGTGGTTTTTACAAACTGAGCCATAATCATCAGACTGTACTGGTGTCGTTTTGCATGTTTTAGTTTCACAGTTCAAGTTGAACTGAAGTGAATTCACTTTTTCATGATATTCTAATTCCATGACGAGCACCTGTATATAATCATGTATATAGGGACAAACGAAGAGAAGATGGTGAAACACTGTTGTGGAGCGGAGGGAGCTGCGCAGGAGGAAGACGAAGGAGGAGCTGACCAGTGCAGGACACCACGCTCTGAAACGGGGACAAACCCACCGTTTCAGAGGAGACTGAAGGCCAATTACATTTTATAATTATACAATGACAAATAAAGCACTTATTTACTTATAAACATCATGGCAAAAAAAAAAACGCTGACAGTTTTTCTTTTCTTTTACTTTTTTTTTAAAGCTGACCTGGCAACCCTGGCGTCAAACTTGATTCTCTGGCAGTGACTTCTGATTGGCTCGACCGTTCTGAATACGCACGGCCCGGGTCCAAAATACCGCAGACGACCCACACATTTATTTAGCCGCTCTCGGTGTCACTTCTGCCTCGCTGCAGCCGAGGCAAACTAAAACATGTGCAGTGGGGTAAGGGTGAGAGCAGAGAGGCCGTTTTCTCCTCCGCATAGTTGGAGCGTTACATTAGCCGGCTGCATTCCTCTGTAATCTCACACACGCGACACGCTACACGCTTGGAGACGTGTTCTGTTGAAATACAGCTGTTGGTGTTTTTGTGCCAGGTGCCCTCCCCCCCCCGTCCTCCTGCAGGTTCAACCGAGACGAGCACCGGCCCGACCAAAGAAACAAACATCAGACAGCAGAAAGTAACGGCAAAAGTAAAAGATGTTTATAGATTCACTTCCTTATTGGACACCGACAGGAAGTGACATAGATGGAGGCAAACGATTTTGAACTGTTTCCATGCCGACCGTGTTGTGTCAATGTGAAACGATGGAGTCAAACGGCTGAGGAACTTAATTTATTAACTTCTCATTTGTATTTTGTACGTGTTTAAAGATGTGATTAAACTTTCTGAACAGAATCATTGAACAATCATTTAGCAACAGACTTACACGGCTTGCACTTTACAAGCCTGTGTTACCAAGATTCTCAAAGTGCTACACATTATTCATTCACTCCATACTTGGTGGTGGTAAGCTACTGTTGTAGCCACAGCTGCCCTGGGGTAAGTGAGGAGACCAGTCTGTGCCATCGGCCCCTCCCACCACCAACCACTCACTCAGGTGTCCTGCTGCGGTCTCCCATCCAAGAACTGACCAGGCCCGTCCTGCTTAGCTTCTGAGATCTGACGGGATCAGGCTCATAAACTAATATGTCGGAGCTTCAGCTTCTGCCGACTCCGTCTGAGCGTCTCATCCACGCTATTTATTTATTTATTTATTTACATATTTACCTGCGACTGTCCCTCTTTGGGCTTTGATCACTGTGCAGAACTGTGTGGAATTCAGATGCTCTGATATAAAAAGATGAACTGAATTGATTTTAGTCGGGGGGGGAAACATTTTGGCAACATAACTCATTCAAGGGCGCTGGTTCCGTTAACATGGTCATCGATCGATCTGACCTTATTATGGTCAACTATTTACTTTTGAAGTTATTTTTTAAATCAGCGCCTTCAAATTAGTAGAAGCAGATTTGTTTCAATTTCAAAACACAACACTAAACATTTTACCACATATGTTAACGCAGGAACTGGGCCTTCCGGCAAGATGGCGAACAGGGCACAAGCAATCTTTTAAGCTCCGCTCGCTTGGTCCTTAACTAGACATTACATCGCCCCCTACAGACAAAAAAAGACTCTCAAACTACTGCAAACTTTGTTTCTACCTAACTGTGAAAGAGGAAAAACAGTTACACGATGTCTGACAGAAATGACAAGGACTTTCCACCGCTCCAGCCAGCTAACGGTAAGGCGGGAAACTTGTTAGCCCTCCACAACTACTCCGCTAACCAAGAAGAGGCTATGGACACCTCAAAACCGAACAAGGCTAACGCAAACCCGTCGCAACAGGGTACCAGAAGACCACTTAATCCCACGCCCACTAAACAACAACCACCCGCGAAGAAACCGACACCTACTGTTAATACTGCGAAAGATGCCTCGTTTGCGGACCTAGTGGCGGTTATTCGAAATTTGGAAACCAAAGTTGACGCAGTGGGAAAGAAAGTGGACGCCATGGAAAGGCAAATGGTTGAAAATACAGAGCAGTTGATGAAAAACGCAGCGCAGCTGGAAAAGAACTCCGAGATGATTTCTAACTGTATGAAACGCTTGGATGAGAACACAAGGCAGATCGCGGAAATCAAGTCAAAGGTTGAAAATTTGGAGAAAGAGAATGTTGAAGTGAAAAAAGAAAATGAGCTACTGCGAGAAAGTGTGCGGGAGGTTGAACGGTACAAACGCCGCTGGAACCTGCGACTGTCCGGACTCAAAGAAGAAGGAGACGGAGAAAACATCAGAGGGAAGATCGAGGAGCTGCTGCTGCAACTTTTCCCACAGTGGGCTACCAACATCGGGAACGTCGTTGACTCGGTGCACCGGGTGGGTCCTAAGGATAAGGGGCGCAGCCGACGGGTTATCATGCAGTTCGTGAGGAGGCTTCACCGAGACGCAGTGTGGAAATCTACCAAGGACTCTTCTATCTGCAAGGAGCGAGGGGTCCGTTTTGTCCAGGACTTCACGAAGGAAGATCGGCTGGCAAGAGAGCTGCTCTGGCCCAAAATAAAGTTGGCCAGATCACAGGGTAAGGTGGCCTACTACAGAGGACACGTGGCTGTCATTGATGGACAGGCTGTAACTGCATAAAACTAACAAGGTTTCATCTACTATCAGCTTTGAGTAGACAAATATTTGAAGTATTCTAGAAGTTTAATGTTTATTCTTGTTGAGATTGATTTGTTAAAAAAAGAAGAAGGAAAAAAAAAGGGGGGGGGCATTGTTTACAATGTTAATAAGGACCTGCCTGAAGTTTTACTTATTTTTTCAGCTTAAGCTAGAAGGTTTCTATTCTACGTTTTTGTTTTATTCTATTTATTTATTTATTTTTGTGTGAGTGTGTATGTGAGTGATTGTAATGTCTTTGAAAACTAATCTCAAACTATTAACAATTAACACTAGAGGTCTCAGGGATAGTGTAAAAAGAAAGGCTTTATTCCTTTACTGTAAGACCAAAAATCCTCAATGTGTACTACTTCAGGAAACCCATTCAAATGAAACCGATGAAACATTCTGGACAACACAATGGGGGGATAAAATATGTTTTTCACATGGCACAACAAAATCAGCAGGTGTAGCAATCCTATTTAATAATTGTAATGGGAAAAATCTTAGAACTGAAGTTAGCAAAGATGGTCACTGGTTAATTTCAGTTTTACAAGTAGATAAATCTATATTAATATTAGGAAATGTTTATGGATACTGTAATAAAGGAAGAAATACAATTCTGTTTGGAGAAGTCAAAGAAATCTTGCTTGAACTTAAAACTAAATATGCAACGGAAAATATCATAATGGGAGGAGATTGGAATACAGTCAGGGATGACTGGTTAGACAGACTTCCTAGCAAATATTCCACTATACATCCCAATACTGTATTAGATGAATTGTGTGATTCATTGCAGTTCCGAGACCCTTGGAGAGAAAAATATCCTGATTCAAAACAATACTCTTGGTTCAAACCAGATGGTTCAGCTAAATCCAGACTTGACTATTGGTTAGTCACAGACATTATCCTCAATCAGATCTCAAACTGTGAAATAATACCAGCACCCCTCACCGATCATTGTTGTGTGGAATTATTTGTAACTCCTGTTTTAAAATCTACTCGTAGAAAAGGCTATTGGAAATTTAACTCAAATTTACTGAAATATGATGACTTTTGTAATACTATAGAATCTCAAATCCAGAACACTGTATTAGATGAATCCTTAGTAACATATACTCAGAAATGGGAATTCTTAAAATACAAAATCCGTCAGTTATCAATCTCTTTTAGCAAACAGATGAAGGAGAAAAATGATATGGAAGAGGAAGACATTATTAAAAATATATTGTCAATCACGACTTGCCCTACACAGTCTGAAAATAATCAAATAAAACTATTGCAATTACAAGAAAAACTTGATAAAATTTATGAAAGGAAGGCCAAAGGAGCATATATAAGATCTCGAGCAAGGTGGATAGAGGAAGGCGAGAGAAATTCTGCTTACTTCTGCAGACTAGAAAGAACGAGACAAGAAAGAAATAGTATAAAAACGCTGATAATAAATGGTTGCGAATGTTCAGATCAGTCTGTCATTGCAGAAGAAATCAGTACTTTCTATCAAAAACTATATACCTCCTCCTATTCAGCCGAAAAAGCAGAGGGCTTCCTCAACAGAATAGAACATTTTATTCCAAAAATTGACAAGGATTTTAAGGACAAATGTGAAAAAGACATAGAACTGATAGAACTAGATAGCGCTATTATGTGCCTTAAACTGGATAAATCACCTGGCCCAGATGGACTTACGGACAATTTTTATAGGCATTTTTGGGAGTCTCTTAAAGAACTCCTTTTCGAAACATTTAAAGAGATTATCTCTAATTTGAATTTGCCAACAAGCATGAAACAAGGCATCATAACTTTAATTCCCAAACCAAACAAGGATAACAAAATATTAGAAAACTACCGCCCTATTTCCCTTTTGAACAGTGATTACAAATTGTTTACATATATTTTCACCAATAGATTAAAAAGTGGATTATCTCAAGTAATCAGCGAAACACAGTCTGGGTTTGTTAATAAAAGATCTATACATAATAACATAAGACTAATTCAAGATCTCTTGGATTATAACGATATGATTGAGGATAATGGCTTCATTCTTTTTCTAGACTTTCACAAAGCTTTTGATAGACTGGAACATCAATTTCTCTTTAACGTTTTAAACAAGTATGGGTTTGGACCAAAGTTCTGTAACATTATCGAATCTTTATATGATGGTACAACTAGCACTGTAGCTCTTCCAATGGGTACGACGCCTCGTTTCTCTGTAAATAGAGGCGTGAAACAAGGGTGTAATATCTCTCCATTTTTATTTATTATGGCAGTAGAAATGTTGGCAATCTTAATGAAAAACTCTGATATTGAGAAGTTAAAGGTTTTTAATGAACAATTAATTATAAGTCAACTTGCAGATGACACAACTATTTTTCTAAAAAAATTGGAACAAATCCCTGAAGTTCTGAAACATATTAGCCTTTTCTCCGAAGCGTCAGGTTTGACACTGAACCATAATAAATGTGAGCTTATGGCTATCCATGATTGCGACCTTTCTGTAGCCTATAGTATCCCAATTAAAGCATGTGTTAAATATTTAGGAATTAACGTGACCAAAGATAAGGCCTCAAGCGAGAAACAAAACATTCAAGATAAAATCGTTCAATGCAAATCCAAACTAAACTCTTGGCTACAACGCGATCTAACAGTTTTTGGAAGAACGTATCTAACAAAGATGGAATCACTAGCGAGGTGCATCTATCCAGCCTATTCATTGGCAATACCAGACAGAGAGATTAAAAAAATTAATCAATTAAACTTCAATTATATTTGGAAAAATAAAGTCCATTATATAAAAAAATCTGAAATTGTCAAAGAATACAAGGATGGTGGCCTACAAGCAATTGATTTTGAATGTCTAAATGTGGTCCTAAAAATGAAATGGCTGAAGTCCTTCATAACAGAGAAGAACAGTGTATGGTTTTGTCTGTCCAGGGGTTTATTTGAGAAAATAGGAGGTATTGAGTTTGTCCTTGCATGCGACTTTAATATTGAGAAACTTCCAATTAAGTTGTCATCTTTTCACAAGCAAGTTCTGTTAAGCTGGAAACTTATGTACAACCACAATTTCACTCCGCACCAAACACCAATATGGAATAACCGATATGTGTTGTGTAATAGAAAATCTTTGTTTCTGCAACATTGGATGGATAAAGGAGTGTGGTCCTTACGCCACCTAATGGACAGACAGGGTAATTGGTTATCATACGAGAACTTCATCTCCACTTACAACATAACATGCAAAATAACTGAATTCAAAAAAATATGCAAAGCTATTCCCAAATCTGTTAAACAATTAATTGAAAATACTGATTTGAGGAGTTTACCTCCTCCCGAATTGGCAACACTATATATCAATGAGCAAGATTTTATGGGAAAAGAGATACCAAACAAAACTTTGCGAAAGTGTCTAAATGATCACTTTTATCCAATCAAATCTAACAGAAACTCAATTGTTCAAACATTTTCAAAAGAACAGATTACAAATATAAGAACTAAATATTTAAAATTTCCTGTTAGTCCAAAAACTAAGGAAGTTCATTTCAAAATTTTGAATGCGATATATCCATCCAGTGAGCTTCTCAGAGTAAGGTTTGGTATAGATTATAACAATTGTACTTTCTGTGACTCAGACATTGAAACCACTGAACATCTGTTTTATCAATGTATGTACACAAGCACATTTTGGGAAGACTTTATGGACTGGTTCTCGTCGAAAATCCAGCTGCAGCAGGACTCTCTAACAATGGACAACATCATTTTTGGGATTTCCCTGAAGGACTCACAGACGAACAATTTATTAATCCTTTCGAAATATTTTATTCATTCTTGCAAATGGAAAAAAGTCATGCCTATTTTCACAGTGTTTAAGAGACAACTTGAAGGAAACTATCTGATATCTTTAAGATGTATGAAATGTAAATCTGCACTATCTCTTCTTAATGCGTTTGACAATCTGAATGTTTTTGGAGAAGACCTGTAGCTGCTCAGTGTGTGTGTGTGTGTGTGTGTGTGTGAATGGATTTGTTTTAGTTATGTTTTAATTATTTAATTTTCATATTGTTTTTTTCTGTTTCTGTCGCTTTGATGTCTTGTGCCTTGAATTGTTAAATAAAAAAAAAAAAAAAAAAAAAAAGGAACTGGGCGTGGCAAAAATCTGAAAAATGCCCGCAGGTCGGTGGGTGAGCACATTTTCCGAGTTTCACCCCCGACTATATTGGAGCTTATTATTTATTTATTTTCTTGGTTTTAATTAGTGTTTCAGAAACACAGTGGGTGAAGCCTGATTTATAATCGTCAGGTTTACGGACGTTTCTTTGTCAGAGTTTGGACGAGATCACGGGAGATTTTTGTGTTAAATGAAACTAGAGGATTTGTTTTTGTTTGAGCTGAGATTTGTATAAAAGATGTGTCAAAGTTTATGAATCGGCTTCAAATCTTTATTATGAAAAAGAGATGAGAGAGGGTAAATAACACTTTGTCTGAAGAAAAAACAAGCAGCACTGGAGTTCCCCAAGGAGCTGTAAGCTCTCCCATTCTCTTTACTTTATACACAAACGAATGCAGAAGCAAAAAGCCAAATAACAAAATCTTCAAATTCTCAGACGACAGTCATTGTGAGTTTAAGAAAAGGCAAAAGTCCATCTAAGTACTTTGATGAAATGGACTCTTTCCATTCCTGGTGCGTGGAGCACAACTTGACTCTTAACGTAGGTAAAACTAAAGAGATGATCTTTGACCCCAAAGGGCTTATGTCACATGACCCAATTCTTATTGGTGGCAGTGAAATAAAACAAGTTGAGTCCTTCAAATATCTTGGTGTTTATATTGACAACCTACTCAAGTGGAATGTGCATGTTGATTTTCTTTGTCGCAAATCGTCCCAGAGGCTTCATTTTTTAAGAAGACTGAGATCGTTTGGTGTGAGCACAAAAATAATGTCATGGTTTTATAATGCTGTTCTGAAAAGCCTAATTAGATACGGCCTGGTTGCCTGGTTTGGCCCTCGCACTGTTCTGTGTAAAACCAAAACTGAGAAATTGGTCCGAAATGCCATGAAGATAATTAGCAGGAAAGAGTTTCCTTCTTTAAAAACACTCTTTGAATCCTCGGCCTTGGCTCAGGCAAAAAACATTCTTAAAGAACCTTCTCATGTGTGTTTAATGAATACGAGCTTTTACCATCAGGGAGACGATATCGGGCCATAAGAGCCACAAAACACCGATACAGACACTCTTTTATTCTTGTGTCGGTGGCTCTTCTTAACAAGTGCAGTTAACACTTTGTTAGGCCTTTTATGTTCTCTTATTGCCTGATGTTACACTGGGCAACATGGTGGCCTTAATGTGTAACACATTCTGTTGTATTGTGATTGTTGTGGCTCATCCATATTCCACTGTTGTCCTTTTTGTACCTGAATATATTTAATGCATCTTTTATATATTGCTATTGTATGAACCACAGCATGGCAAGTCCAAGACAAATTTCCCTATGGGACAATAAAGTTCATCTTATCTTAAAAACAGAAGTGACACATATATAACGTCATGTATGTTTGGAGGGGCAAATCCGAAACAATAAGAAATGATTTAGCATTTAAATGACCCTCTTCGCCCCCGCAGTCCCGCGTGTCCGCCTCGGGGCAGGTTCCAGCGCGGGTCGATGGCGCTGATATATCGCCGCGGCGCCGGGAGGTTGGCGCCTCAGCAGATTCTTCGCCCTTTAACGGAGGAGCCTTCAGTTCACGCCGATAAATGACTCTTTCATCCCGGGCCCGGGTGACGGCGCCGGGAGCGGCGTGGTTTAAAAGTGAGAGCGAGGCGTTCAGATCTGTAATGAGCTCGCCGCAGCCGAACAAGTGTTGCTCTCGATTAGGCCGATGAATCCTCGTGGATGAATGACTCCGAGATGCTTGGCTAGTTTTCCCCCGTCACGTCTTAGTTTAACGTCGGGCTAAGAAATCGACCAAACTCTCCCTTTACGATGTTTATTTGATGGCCCCCTGGTCTTTCCCACGCGTATTCATTCACAAATACCGACATGTTTGGTGTCCACGTGTAGCAGGAAAGGCTGTAATCCAAATATGGTCATTTCCTTTGTGGGAGACGGCAGCGGCTAAAGACGGGAGGAACAAACACAGGGCTCATGTGCAGAGAAAGAGACTAAACTTTAGTCTCTTTCTAGATTTAGAAGATTTCTTCCAAAGGGATTTTTAAATATCTAATTCCTGGCTGATTTATTGAGCTTTGAATCACAAAATCTAAAGTAAAATGAGTATAAGTGTTGAGTGCTTTATTTGTGCTTCTACAGTCGTCCCACGAATGTCGATCAGGTGTTGGGTTAGTCCTGAGCCGCTGTGGGCACTGCCTTCAGTCTCCTCTGATCCTCTGGAACGCTGCAGCGCCTCCTGGGTTTGTCCCCGTCTCAGAGCGTGGTGTCCTGCACTGGTCAGCTCCTCTTCCTCCTGGGCAGCTCCCTCCGCTCCCCAACAGCCTTTCACCTGAAGAGCTCAGCAGACGAATATCATCAGTTTTATTCGAACATTACCGAGTCTTATACTCCGGAGCGACTAATATTTGTTTTTTTGTTTGTTTTTTTAAATTTAAATATCTAATTTCACACGCCACTAGAGGGCGCTGCAGGCTAATCGAGCAGCAGAAAGAAAGTTTGGAGTGAGCGAGAAAGCGGAGGTTACTATTACTGCAATGAAGAAAACTTAAAGCTAATCACGGGCTAAAAGCTCGATGGCCAGAGGAACGAGTTCGCAGATGAGAGCTTGAAAACGTGCTGCCGGGAGAGGCTCGTCAACGGTGCAGTTACGCCTCCGAGCCCAGGTCGTTGCCAAGGCGATTGATTTGGAGTGAGATGGATACTTTGGTATGCTATAGTTATCTGATTTGTTTATGTGACGTTAACAAACCAGACACCTGTTTGTTTCATGTAGCTAACCATCAATGTGTGACGTTAGCATAGCATACCGTTAGCCGATGCAGCCGGTTGTTTGTTTCTTCATGAGGCATTTTTTGGCCAATGCGTCTTTCACTCCGGAGCGACGTATAGTCCAGAAAATACGGTAGTCAGGACAATAGCACTTGTGTGGCTTAGCTGTGAGTCTTGCCCGGATACCTCCTCGTTTGTCCCTTCCTTGTTTCCTGTAGCGCCTCTTGTGACGCCTCCACTGTGCTGCGGGTGTGGGGGGCTCTTCGTGCCTCTTCAGTGTTTCAGAAGAAGAAAATTGTAGGTCTCAAATGTCTTTGTCTCTGAAGCTAGCTGTTTAGTTTTGGAATAAACGATATATTAGTGAAAAAACATCTGTAACTGATGCTAAAACTAAAATAACTAAAATCAAATCATGCGTGTCCAATATTTACATTTTGTCGGCCATTTTTACGCATTAAAATGACAGACTACTTGCAATACATTTTCAGCGTGAACCTAATCTTGAGTTTGAACCCTTCCAGGTCACATTTTATAAAAATCACTTTCCACACGCCTGGTTTTCCTGTTGCTTCCAAAACACCTCCTTATGACGCACACGTTGCATTTTCATGACGTCTGTGCTGTGGCGAGGTCAGACGGCTGAAACGAGCACGGAAGAAGCAGAAAATAGCTATACCTGATGGATTATACGTTGAATTTCCTAATTGTATGTGCGAAATTGTAAAATAATGAAAATAAATGAAAAGAGACAAAGAAATGAAGGATTGTGGACAAAACATTGCATAGATACGGCTTTTGTGCTTCTGTGAACATACAAAGCCATAAATCTGTCCTCGCACTTTCGGCCTAAGTTTGAAACACCTGAACAGTTTTGTGCTTCGAATGTGGAAACTCCGCTGTATTTTCTCCATTTGCAAAACGTGTCACAGAACCGCGTGAGGGAATTAGCAGCAAGTCGCTCATTATGTCACAGTTAGCGCTAATACTCATTAGCATTACACTCTGACGCCCCTTCCCCCCTGAGTCGTTATCTCGCAGGCGCAGATGTCGAATCGGCGCCGGTGTTTGTGCTGCTCCTCTCTCGCCGCCTGACCCCCGGGGCCGGTGTTTGTGCTCCACTCTCGCCGCCTGACCCCGGGAACGCGATAAGGAGGAGGCCGGGCCCGTACGTCTGCGGTGTTTACGGCGCCTCTTTAAACGGGACAAACCGAGCCGCTTTTCTCTGCTCCGATAAACCGCTATCTCCTCGTGTGGACCTAAAGCTGCGCACACACGCTGCGTGACGTAGTCAGCTGTGTGTCTGCACGGGGGCCTGTGATGGGTTGTGTGTCCCGCTCTGTTACTGGCGGCGGTTTTCCCGTGCGCCACTTTTGGGACGGTGAAATCCCTCAACTGTGCGGCCAAAATCGGGCTTAAAACTCAAACATGTTGGATTTCCTGTGACTGAGGTTCTGTCGAGCCTCTCTGCCGCCCACGGTACACGATTCGAGTCCAGTCGTTGACCCCCCCACACTCGTCACGACTCAGGAAGACTCGCGTCCACTGAAAATTACAGCGAAATAGGGCAACAAAACGGTGTAGCGTGTGCTCAGCTTTAACGGTGTGTCAGACGGAAGAAGGTAAAAATATTAAAGGGATATTTCAGGATTTTTGACATAGGGCCTCATTTTCTAGTTATCCAGAGTGTTTTAGGTTTCTGGATATATATATATATATATCGTGGGGGCAGCTGTTGGAGCTGCACCAGCTCCTATGGCTCCTCCTGCAGGTGGTGGGTCCACAGAAGGATATAGTTTTTTTTTTTTTAGTTTATTAATTTATTTCATCAGGGACAATGTGCAAACACATTAATTAAAGATGCTTTGCACCAGATTTAGCTTGAGCTAGTTTCCATCTGTAGTCCCTGAGGAGGTGAGTTACAAAATATACAATATAAAATATATTTATACACTCAAATACAAATATTCATTCATTCATTCACCCGTTACAGCCATCAGTCCACATAGAATCATGCTAAAATTACTACATAAAACATCAATAAAAGTCATATTTACATTTACAGTTATCAGTGCTGACATGACTGGTTTTTCAACAGCACTTTTTTTGTATTACGAGAAAAATCTTTATATATATTTATTATTCATGCTGTCCTTATATTTGAAGAGTTTAGTGATGCTAGGCTAGTGCATGTCTATGGTAACTAGTAGCCTGCATTTAAAAACAGTCTGACCCAAGCACAGTGCACCTGAGGCAAATCACTTATAACACCAGACTACCCATAGAAATGTCTGTGTCGACTGAATCATGTGTTAAATATGTCGTTTGTTTACCTGCGGCCGGCGTTACTACACGTGGAATTCACAAAGGAGCTTTCTACAAATCAGACATGGCAACGTTTGGAGGACGAGCCCATGATTTTGAAGAGGTTTTTAATGCAGGCTACTAGTTACCATAGACATGCACTAGCCTAGCACTAGCCTAGCACCACTAAACTCTTTAAATAGAAGGACTGCATGAATAAAAAAAATATATATATCTCGGGAAATCATTTCCTGGATAACTAGGAAATGAGGCCTTATGTCAAAAATCCTGAAATATTCCTTTAATGTGAACACTTTGAAAGTTTTGCCGTAGATTAATGACGTAAATATGAGGAACAAAATGTGTTGCAAGTTTTGCGTCATTGAATGTTTTAACACAAACGTGTGTTGTGTCGCAGCTGTCGGCCGAGGTCAGACTCTCACAGCTCCGTTCTCTGTCCACAGGAGTTTTATGTGAACCTCCTCGTGTGCCACACCTGCTGCTCTCGCCGCCGTCTCTGTCCCACAAACACCTTTGATAAACACACACGCACACGTCAGAAAGGCAGGCTGTCATTAAAAAGATTCAAAATGGCATTCAATTCAAAAGAGTAAAGAGTCGGACATTTGCAAGAAATCGCAAACAAAAGACAACAATTATGCATGATAAAAAAACAATGTACAAGCCTATATTTTTAGCCAATGGCATGCTAAATCAGTGGTTCCCAAAGTGGGGGTCGCTAGATGATTTTGAGACAAAAACATTTAACATTTGCGACATAGAATTTTGTGTGAAATTAAGGCGCATATCAAAATACAGCATCCAGACTAACGTCATTAAAACTGATTTAAAATGTTTTGCGCCTTAAATTGTTTCTAAATGCTAATTTAATTTCACAGAAGGGGTGATTTTTGGGGGTCGCGGCCTTTGGGATCCCCTCTGCAAAATCAGCGCAAATGTCACAGTGAAAGGTAAAAGAGTTTCCAGAGACGCTGGGAATGCCACACACAAAAAGGTCTCGTTGGAAGCAGTAAAACAAAGAGGAAAGAGAACTACTCTTTCACTTTAACAAATGCTGCATTATGGATGGATTTCTACCAAATAAAGGGACAGAGACACGGAGAGGTATGTGGTTTAGTGTCCTCGAAAAACAGAAACATAATGATAAAGGATTTAGCTTTAGCTCAGATGGCACTTTTATTCGCTAATTCTTCACGTGTGTGTCTTCACATTCATTTATGATTTCTAACAAGGCTTTGAGCTCACCTAAATGTGGTCGACGGTTAACAACAGCTGAAAACCTTTGTATTTTTCATAATTTGCTGTGTTTGATGGCTAAAGCTAATGGCTATAGTAAAAATACATTGAACAGGCTAAAGACTAGCCTGCTTGCTACATCTTTGCACACGTTTGAGTCCATCACTTTATTACTCTTATTGCTCCTCTTTATTGCTCTTTCAACAGCCCATAAAAACATAATTAAAGGAGAATGCTAACTATTATGCTGTTAGCTTCAAGCTACCGGCTAGCATTGTTCACTTCAACTGGACAATCGGCTTGATTTTCTTAAGCAAGAATGAAACGAAACATTCACAAGGGCCTGTTTTTGACTCGGCTTTATTTGTATGAGCTAAATATGCTCGTAGTCCGCCGGAAAACATGTACAAAGAGTGAAAAATTGCTGTTCCCACAGTTCCCTCTCCCTCCATTCATCGAAGCCCTGTTCCTGACGGTCTGGGCCTGGCCCCGTCGTAACGCCGCGGTAAATTGGACTTTAGAGAGAGCCTCCAATGAGAATCGATGTCACCGCGGCCAAAGATGGATGCGGCGGTCGCGGATAATTGCAATATCTTTTCTGTGAGGCGACCCTTACTGTGATGAAAGTGTGAGAATCGGCTCAAAGTGCACATTACCAGGAGAAACGCTGCAGGTGAACGGGAGAACATTGTTGTGGAGCTTTGGCTGTAGATTACCGACATAAAAATGACAGTTTTCTCTCGTTGTATGTGTCAAATAAAGAGGAGGCCACTATTTAGGCCTATTCGTAATGGACTGAGACGTGATTAAATGATGGTTTTATTTTGTTGCTGTGGCGATCGTGGTCTTTCAAACAGGGGAAGATATTTTCTATTCACTATCATGGACCACCTGCATAAACCTGTGCCACCATTGGACCCTCCATTTTTACACACAGCCTTTTGTGCAAACAGGATTTGTTTAGTCTGTTAAGTAAGATTCAAAATGTTAATTGAATTAGGCCTAATGTTTAGGGGAACTATCAGCTACTCAATCAAGTTCAAACAGCAGCTACGGCGCTAACGGGATTGAATCTGGAACAAAACAAAAGTTGGACTAAACAAAGAAACCTGGTCCACATTCGGGCTAACTCTGAGCTGTGTTTCATGATGTAGCTGTATGAGGCTAACAGCAGCTAACGTGGGAGGAGCCAACGCCAGACAACACTTTTGACTCCACAGACGTGTGTGTGTGGGCTCTCAGTCGTGCAAGAGTTGTCCATCTTCAATGAAGGTTCTTGAGTCCTCTGCCATTAATCGAGGGGCGGGGCTGAGCCGAGCCGAACGCCTCCCTGGGGTCTCATCTGGTCTACAGGCTAAGCTTGAAATTTAGTGAAGACGACTGAAGAACCTGCATTGAAGATCTGCACAGAAGTACATTCTTTCAAAGCTAAACAAACAATTTTCTAAACCCCCAAATCACCAAGGGCCAAACCTTCCAATTGTAGCCGAAAGAAAATAAATCTTCTCTTCAAATGCCGGCGTTTTACCAGAAAATTGTTAATATATTGACAGTATTTTCCACTTGAACAGGTATTTCATTTCTGATTTGTGCAATAATCTTTCTCAAAATCCTCTTGGGGACTTGAGGTTGTGCTGGAGGGCCGGTTTTGGCCCTTGGGCCTGACGTTACAGGCAGGGGCACGGGGACAGACTATAGGGCAGACTTCACTGAAACGCCTGATTAACAATGGACATTCTCATATATTTCAACATAATCTAATGGGTTTATCATGACATTTAATACAGAAAATAAAATGTAAATGACAAAACAAGACTAAATTTGATTTTTTACAGATTTATTTCACAAATAGCTGTTCAAAAACAAGATCCAAAATCCCTCTGAGCAAGTCTTTGTTTAGTTTTTGAACAGCTATTTGTGAAATAAATCTGTAAAAAATCAAATTTAGTCTTGTTTTTTGAGATTTAAAGCGCATTGAATCTGGCAGAGACATTATACATATTGAAAATCCCTTCTAAAAAGTTCGGAGTCTTTAGGTCCTACAGAAGTTGAGATGTTGTTGCAGGAGTGTAACGTCGTCATGGAAGGATGAGAAGATTAGGAGCAGGAGAATAAAAACACCCTGATATGAGCTCCTTAAACGACACATATCTGATGGTTTGGAGCGGCACACTCGTCATCGATTCACGGCACACTCGTCATCTATTCTCAGGTCATTGATTCTGCGTTAAAGTCGAGTAGAGCGGGAAGGAAAACAACACGTCCTTGTTATGAATGAAGACCTCGATCCTCCAGTCTCAGAGTAAATATAGCTGAAGTGGACATGACGAACCACTCGGGAGAACGTGTGGACGCTGCAGAGGAGTTCCACTGAATTGTTTTGATGCTTTGTTTCGTAAACGAGAGCAAGGAGCGTGACGATAGTGGAGTATTGTAGTGTTCGAGTGGGAAATGCTTTGTTCCGTGATGTCAATGGTCGCCGTGACATTTGGTGATATAACCACAACAAAACCGACATCTCATTTAGCTTCTAACCATCGTCGAAAACAGACCTGAAGGTGTATATATAGTTTGAGTAATGCTGTTCTTTTTTGGTTGATTTCTTCTCTTGCTGAAGCCCATCTGTTTTCTTAAAGCTAAAAGCCAGAAGTGTCGTCGCCCGTGAAGACGGAGGCACTGGGTGGTGTGTAACAGCTTGACTTTATTTTGGTAAACACAGAACGAGACAGTTTTCTGTAATGGTTGAGCTGCTTCTGCCTTTTACACTATATAGACTAATGTTTTAGTAACTACACTGTCTCTGTTATTATACACACAAACAAACTTAAACTTGACTTTAAACTCTACTAATTACAGATCTCCACTGTTATAACTGTACTTACACATGACACAGTTAACAAGTCTTTTACAGAGGCGCTAACGCTAGCTAACATTAAGGCTAACACCAGTTAAAAGTTACTTCCAATCTTCAATGAAGGTACTTGATTCATCTTCTGTACTCAGTAGTTGAAGTCTTCGAACGTTTCGCCTCTCATCCAAAAGGCTTCGTCAGCAACAAAAGTCCCACTCTGGCCACAGCTGAATATATAGACCAACGGGGAGGAGTTAGCGTTGGCCCAGCTCCTCCCCTCTAATCACAGCTACTCTCACCTGTGGGTAAACACCTGTGAAGTAGAGCGTCTCTAACGATCTGCTCACCTCAGTATCGGTGAGTCCTGTCCTATTCATAGATGATCACTGCCCAGTATCTGTCCTATTCATGGCTGATCACTGCTAATTACCTGCCTATTGTTCTTTTGTTGGCTGAGGTGCCGTCTCCTTGGACTGGCCCCGCCCTGTCGGTTTCCCCTGAAGGAGATTGGAGTAAAGTGACTAAATCTGAGCCACCATTCCGGTTCATGGAGGAATTTTCTTTCCTGACAAAAATAGCTTCTTTAACTCCTCTTTCAAACCAACGTTCTTCTTTGGCTAAAATGTTGACCTCCCCGTCCTCAAAGGAGTGGTCGGAGGCTTTGAGGTGGAGGTGCACCGGTGTTGATAAAGTCTCTTCTGTAAAACTAGTTTCGTTTCTCCAATATAACGTTGTTTGCATTCTTCTTATTTGCATCGAATAGAATAAACCACATTGCTTTGTTTGTGGCTCGGAGTTTTGTCTTTGGGATGAACTCATTTTTGACGTGTGTTTAGCTGAGGCGAGCGCCACATGCTAGCGGGGTTTGTTTTCACGGAAAAGTGCAGGGAAAATCCGACCAGGATCGTTCAATTTGTTTGTTTTGTTTTGGGTTTAGTTGAAAACTCAGTGACTGTTAATGAAATGTAAAACTATGAGTATGAGATGCTGCTATTATAGTCAGTAATATTATTCATTGGGGAATGCTTGAAGCTGTACACATGCGATTCAATCGTGTAAATTCTCAGTGCTGTGAATGAAGACTCTTCTCTACACAAATGATACACTAGTATTTTGCATTGGTCCTCAATTGTACTTAAATTATTCTGAAATGCATGATTGCTAAAGTAAATATGGGGTAGGTACTTAAAAGCTTTCTGGCGTCGGCCAGTTCTTTTGACTATGAAACATTTTCTCTCTAAAACTAAAGAGCTATACACTTCTGCTCAAGCTTCCACTATGTTGCTCATGTTCGAGCACAGGAAGCGGAAGCAAAATGAGTTTGCAGAGATGCTTCAGAATAATGTCATTATGACAGTGTAATGTATTTATCATAATTGTTGTAAATATCACTGATCCATTTCGCGTTGACATTTAACAAGTTAGATTTGGGACGTCTACCAAATAAACGCGATGAAGCTTTACATTTGTTTAATTTACTAACATCACATCAGGCGCAGCCATCTTTAAAACAGAACTAAGTAACTTGTTGACCTTAATAAATGCTTTCCTTCGTCCCTCCGGGGGTAAAACAAATGTTAATGGGATGATTGGGGGGTGTTTCATCTCCCCCTGGTGTCTCTGGCCAGAAAACCACAATTGCAACTTACCTGCCACCGGGTCAGAGTCACCAATACACACTAATGGATCTATCTCCATTGTGTAATTGGATGAACAATATCCCTCTGTCCCTTTGTCTTTTCTGTCAGCGTAGTATTTACTCTCACGGACGATTAATGAGTAAAAAACACAACATGCTACGACACCTGCAGTGGCGCTTATGGCCTCTAGGGGCACGAGTTACTTAGTGCTGCTTCAAAGGATAATTCTCGTGTTTAGTGATTCTGTCCGGAGTTTCCGAGTTGGACTTACGGAGTAGGTGCACGTTCCAAATTTCCAGATCGGGGCTCGGAAATTCCGACCTCTGAGATCAAATGGAACGCAGCACTAGGCTACACATGCACCACTACTGCCATCTTCTGGTGGAAATTGTCCAGCAGAAGGGACAAGCCGGCACTTGAAGCTCGCTGTTAGCATGTAGCATGAAGCTAACATTAGCTTTACTGTTTTATATTAATACATGTAAGGGCTGTAGAACTGCTCCAGGTCTCTGTGTCTTTATTTGGTTTGACAGAATAACTCGTGTCAAGTCATATTCATACATTTTCTCGTGGTGCCTAAATCATTTATGACCAAAAAGTGCAGGATTAGTCATTTTTAATCCTTGTTTTGACGCAGTTTGAGGAAACGCCCTATGATTTATGGCAGTTGTTAAATCTGAAACATTTGTTCTTCTTGTTCCGTGCAGCAAACTCCCTACAGGAGGTCTCCAGAAGCAGAAGCTGAGGCCAAAAGCTGCAGAGACTTTGGACCGACTTTTTCACTTGATATTCCGATCCACCCGTTTCATAATCAGCCCGGGGGTATTCTGTCCCCGTCCTCCGCGGCGGATCGGGTCACGCTGGCCTTAAGAGTAACTCGAAACAAAGCAGAGGGAAATGGACACCCGGCATTTCAACACATGAGCTGACACAGAGGGTTTTACGCAGAGGGGAAGAGCACAGCTGTTTACAATCGCCAGCCCGGGAGGGAGCGGAGGGCGGGACCACTGTTCCACTGCAGAAGATCAAAAATACAGAAGTGCATGGCCTCAAAAATACTCAAGTGCATGGCCTCAAAAATACTCAAGTGCATGGCCTCAAAAATACTAAAGTGCATGGCCTCAAAAATACTCAAGTGCATCGCCTCAAGCCAATTGAGCTACGGTTTGTTCTGGAATGGGACAAATCTTGAGCTCAAAGGTTTCCTGTTTCGCCGTACTAAAGGTGGTGAGTGTTTTCATCCGAGCAGCGACGTCATTGCTGGTGTTGCCGACGAAGCTTTGGTAAAGCGACAAACACTTAAAGCAGTACTAAGTAGCTCTTGCCCCTACAGGCCATGAGCGCAACTGCAGGTGTCGTAGCAAGTTATGATTTTATAATTTATTAAATGTCTTGGAGAGTAAATACGACGCTGACAGAAAAGGCGGAGGGACAGAGGGATGTTGTTCATCCAGTTACACAATGGAAATATTTTTTTTCACTCAAACTTGGCTGTAAATACTGTTTAAGTGGCGCTAGCCCGCAGTTAGCTTTGCCCGTTAGCCTGTTAGCTTCTTCTTTGTGGTTCTATTGGTGTGTATTGGTGCCTCCGACCCGGTGGCAGTCAAGTTGCAAGCATGGTTTTCTGGCCAGAGACACCAGGGGGAGATGAAAGACCCTTGCCACAGCTGCTCGAGACCTCAGAGACCATACGGAGACTACGCTCAAATCAAATCTGTTTGTTTTCAGCGAGACCACCTGGAGACTCGCCATGTCTCCAGGGAACGTATCTGGAACCTTTTAGAAGACGTCTCTGACTAGCGGTGCCTCGACTCTCCGGCTAGTTTCCAGCCCTTTGTTTGCGCACAGTCCGAGTTGCAGAGACATTGTGGAGACTGCTGTGGCTGGCAGTCCCCGATGAGATGGGCCCTGAAGGCGAGACACTGCCAGTAAACGGGGAGACATTTAGAGATATTAAACTTTTCTTGGAAAACTCTGAACCGACAAAGCGTCACAAAATGTGCACCTTTTTTTTTCTCTGACATTAAAGCTAAGATGTCGACTGTGCTGGGCTTTGAAGATGGGCTTTGTCTTCTGTCTGTGATCATCTCAGCTCTGCGTTTGGACGAGAACATAAAAGCCTCTTTAGTGGAGCTTTTGCTGCCGGTCAGAGGGCTGTGGTCCGCTCCGAGGGGGAAGTTGGAGAGAGGTCCTGTCCCGGCCACCTGTTCAGCTCGGCTCTCGCATCCAGGAGAAGATTGCTTTCCTCGCATCAAAATGCAAACCGCTTTTCGGGTTTTCACATTTGGATTGCAGGTTTGGCGTGTGCAGGGCGAGGCGCGTGGGCACAGGTTCGGGGCGCACGATGAAGACTGATTTAAACTACGGTCGGAGCGTGTGCTACACAGCGAGAAGGTCCCAGGTTCAGTTCTGTGGAGTTCAGGTTCTCCTCGTGTCTTCGTGGGTTTCCCCCTCTTTCCCACGCCACTAAAAACCTGGCCTGGATCAGTGATGTGTCTGTGTGCAGTCGCGCTTCTGTCAGCCTGCCCCCGGGGACACTGTGGCTGCACACATAGCTCATCAACACCGTGTGTGTCGTGAATGAAGAACACATCTCCTAAAACTGTGTGAATCGCTTTGGGGCGACCGTCTTTGTTGTGATGCTGCGTTCACATGACGTCACGACATTGCAAAGAGCCTATGGTGTACAATGTAGGTGGAGCCTACATGGCGGTAACTATGGTAACTGTCTTAGTTTCTTGCTAATTTCTCAGTAATTGACTGTGCATAAATTCAAATCATAACAACGCCGCCCAAGAAGTGACTTCCTGTTTCGAACCAGCGCGCCAAAATAAAAGCTCGTCTCACTGACTAGTTCAGCAGGTACTTGCAACATTAGAAGAATATAATTTAGTTTAGTTTAGTTTATTTGTTTATTTGAGCAATACACATTGTGCTCAAAAGGAGTGGGCTGAAGCAAAAAGCTTATGAGCCCCCACCCCCAAGTGCAATAAAATAAAAAAAAGAACATTTCAAAACATTTCAAGCAGCTACATTCATACAGACCAACTTACAACAAACAACAAAAATATATTAACTCTTTATATAATTAATTGAAACAACGCACAGCTACAACAACAATCTAGTTTCATTTACGATGTCTAGAACAAAGCAAGTCAAAAAATGTGTTACTTAATATATTGCTTGCATATTTTTACCCGTGATTACAGAGTTACTTTTATGGTATAAAGGTACATTAATAGATATTATAATCTGAGATCTTGATACTTTCCAGTTGTCATTACCATTCTCAGTATAATTTTAATTTGGGTTTAATTATCATCATCATTATTATATATTTATTTAATTGAGTTATATGTGAAGTATGCTGTAGCCCTGCATAGTGTGGTGCATTAAAAAGCCAGAGAGTGAGCCAGTTGAAGAGGGCAGTAACTCCCCTTCAACAAACCCCCTAACAGCTGATTTGTAGATGATGTTCCTATGCTGAGTGGTGCATTAAAAGACAAGGTTTTGAGCCCGTTGGGAGGATTCCTCTCAACAGATCCATAACCTGCCAACCCTAATTCTCCGTTTGTGAGTTTGAGCAATAGAATGACAACCGTTCCAAGCAGCAACACTCTTCCAGATTATAGAGGAACAATACACATAATCCATCCTACTGCTCCCCCTAGTGGCAACACATTTCTTCTTGTCTGTATATTTCAAAAGTCTTTTGTTTGTATTTAAATTTGAACAGGTTGATGTTTGGTTAATTAAAGACACTCATTTTAGGTGTTTTGTCTGTTGATGGTTAGGCAGAAAGAAAGCTGGACTAATGAATAAGATGGTGCTTTTATTTTGGCGTGCTGGCTCGAAACAGGAAGTCACTTCTTGGGCGGCTCTCCCGTAGAGTTGTATCGGCACCTGCTCCGACTGAAATAGAACTGTAGAACATGAACGCAACCAACACTTTTGATACTCAACTCTTGCCTTAAAGATTGTTTTATTAAATCCAGATGGGTTTAAACAAAAGAGCCAGAGCCAAAGCGGAAGAAAACGGACGGATGGATAAATAAATTCAAGGTAGAATATATGTTTGTTATAATGAAAAAACAAAAATGTCATAATTTGAACAGTAGAATATATTGTGTCGTGATACGTTTCGAGCCCTCAGTATTGGATCGTGACAAAAGTGCGTTCTGTACATCACGCTGCAGGAAGTCTTTTCTGTTTCTGAAAAGACTCGTCTTATCGTAACTTTATTGTCGAAATGTCAGAAATCCGTAGAACTGCGGGTCGTGGCGTCAACAGAAGCAGTTTTGCAGGAGGTGAATTGTATCTGATATAAACATGACCCTCGGCCCCTCCCTCGCTGCCCGCTGCATTTCCTCCACGCCGCGGCCGATGTTCAGATATAATTAAATGTCAGCCGTGGACCTGATGGCCTCTGGACTCCGGGGGCCGAGCTCCGCGACGGGAAATGACTCGGTGCCATCTCCCCCACACGTTCCCATCGCTGCTGCGTCGATGGAGTCGTAATCACGCGGCGTTTCGTCCCGCGGGGTTTAATCTCACGCTCTCACAACAACGTCAGCGTTTCTACTCATTTTTGCGTTGCTCTTTTTGTCACTTTTTCAGCACTTTTCTGTTACTCTTTTTCATGGCGTTTTCGTCCTTGTTCTTGGCTCACTTTTCGTCGCTATTTTGACTTTTTTAGATTTGGGTAAAGCCAAAGTGGAAAAAAAATTCTCAGGTACAGGTGGGGGTTAAAAATATGTCTGTTATTTTGATTAAATGATTGAATATAACTTTCAATCAGTGACTTGTTGTAAAGATGAGGTCATATATTATATCTGTTTCCAGGTGAAAGTCTGTCATCGGGTTGGCTACAGCCTTGGCATCGCACGGCGAGCCTGCAGAAGTTATTACGATAATATTTAAAAAGCTGCATGGTTCGCGTGAGCGGGACAGGGGGGCGCACCTGAATAAAGTGCGGTGGTGTTTGGTGACGCTCTACAGAGGTGGCTTTAACTGCGTGAGCTGCAGAGATGGAGAACTCGGTGATTGTGCAATGAGACAAACCGATGGTAAACACAATTGTCTGAGTCGACTAATAGGTTGCGTTCACGATTTAGAATTCCATTTCAGTTGGAGGGCAGGTGTCAATACAAGTCTATGGGAGAGAAACAGTTTTTGAATGACATTTCCAAAAAGAAAATGTCCAAATGTTTTCTCTGATCATCATGTGATAGTGATTGGATTCACAACCCTGACATGTGAATTTTATGGCTGAAAGTCCTTTCTACTGGCCAACATCAAGCACATGTTTTTGAATATTGTCTCCACGTTTGGACGCCTTTGTGAAGAAATAATTAGACATATGTTCATATCTGCTGGAAGATGTGACTTTGAACTTTGTGTCAGTTTTTGTTTCATGTGAATTGGCCCAGTAATTACAGAGATATTAGCAATGATTTAAGACTATAAATCTGCATTTTGAGCGTTACTATGGTTACGGCCGTGGAATTTTCAGTTGCCCTCCACCTCAATGTTAAACTATGGGCTCTTTAGAATGTTGTGATGTCACATGAACGCAACCTATTCATGAGAGTCGGATGCACGGGATTCTTTCTGTTGTTTTATCCCGTGGTGAACACGGCATGAAGTGTAAACTCGTAGTCCGTTCATTTGGAATAATACATTATTGTTATTCATATAGACCCCCTCCTGGAACCGCCACCTTACCGTGGTGGAGGGGTTTGAGCCCCAGGGCAAACAGGTCCTAGGTGACGGGTCAGACAGAGAGCGGTTCAGAAGCCCCTTATGAGAGACCAACAGGCCCGGTTAGAACCATGAGGCCGTCCTTCTGTGGACCCACCACCTGCAGGGGGCGCCATAGGGGCTGGTGCAGCTCCAACAGCTGCCCCCACGACCCGGCAACGGACAAGTGGAAGAAGATGGATGTTATTCATCTAGAATAGTATCTAAAGCACATAAATAATCTGTATAACGTTGCAAATTCAGACAATATGTAAAAGAAAATGCATCCATCCCCGATACTTATTCCCATAACCTTTTGTTTATCTGATGCAGGTCACCTAAACTATACAATTTTTTTTTTTTTTCAAGTTTAAACATTAATTGACTTAGTTTTACATAGAATGAGAGTCGTCTTTAAAGCCCCACCACGTAGAATTTTACCCAAAAAATACAGTTGAAATACATACATTTATTTTATGAATACATATATTTTCATCATTAAAAAATACCCCATAAATGTACAAACAAACATGTGATTTTGTTGTGAGCGGCTCAGCCCTAAGACATGGCTGTAAACTTTACCGGGAGTGGGTACGTCTCCAGCTCGTTTCCATGGAGATGTCGACTACAGTCAGCTGAATATGACATTTAAACAGGTCCTCATCCAAATCCATTCTTTGCAGTGATATAATGTTCTGTGTCGAGCTGGTCATTGGGAACATGTTTTGTACTGACGGCAACAGTATGGTCCAAAATGTTACGCCGTGCGCCTTTAAGGGCGCGTCGTCTTAAACTTTGTCATTCTAGGTCTCGGAAAGGTCTTAAATTCCTCATTACAAACTGTGCAGGAACTCTTGATCGATTGTTTGATTTTATGACGATATGGATGAATAGCGTAGTCCCAGGTGGGGGGGCCCTTATCACATTGTCTTGCCCCGGCAAGTCTGTCACCTGCCCTGCCTGTTTTTATATGAAAACATAAAATAACAGAAAAGGTACATCGTTTGGCTGAGTCGTGGAGGAAGTTCCCGCGTTCCTCCGTCTGAGGCGAGTTGCCGACGTCGATGTCACTCGGCCTCTCCAGGTGCCGCGTCTCGTTAGCGAAAACGAAAAACGTCAATCTCCGAGTCTCTTCCCCGCGAGCGGCGTCTGAGCGGAGGAGTGATCGTGCATTTTAAGAGACTGTTTGAGATCCAATTTGAGTCCAATGAGGAGGAAAGAGAGAGTGTGTTGGTTCCAGGAAAGTCGACTTTGTTACAGCTTCTAACCATCGCTTTGTCGTGATGCCTTTGGGTGAAATATAAGTTTGCAGGAAGTAGTTAAAGTGTGATATTAAGAAAAATAGCTGAATGTGTTTTTTTATTTTCAGTGAATTTACGGCGCACAGTCCGGGTCAAACGTTTTATGTGTTTTTTTTATTTCTAGACCATTTCCACTGAAGGCGCTTTTATGAATGAACTCGTGTGGGATTATGTTTGAGCTTCACGATGTCGTCACAGTAATTAAATGGTTCTGACTTCACGGACTGTTTCAGGGACAAGGACCTTATGAAGAATTATAATCCATTTATAGTTGAACGTCTTCGATGAGAATCTTACAATGGAAATAGTGTTGAGCAATTTTACATTCATTTTGTCTGTCAAAATCCATACCATGGTGGATGCTCAAAATGGAGTCGGCTGAAGCAATAAGCTTGTAAGTGCCTACGCCGTGTTACACTCAATATACATTTACATAACATAATAAGGTCTAAAGTACATCGACTTTAGGAACAAGCAAGTCCTTCCTGAGCTGAACAGATACAGATTTATAACGATACAGTTTCAGACATAGCAACATTTGCCATGAAGAGCGTTTCAATGCATCACAGCAGCTTGGAACATGTGTTACAGATGTTTGCAGAATTGACCAAAGGAAAAAGAACAGTTGATAGGACGAAGTGTATCTAAAAAATCTGACTTTTAAAGATGTAATTGGACATCAATCCCAGGTTTACACTGTAGTTCTCTCTGGTATATGTTCCAATGTCAGTCTAATGTTGTTTCTAATTATTACATTAAACAATTATTGACCTTTTTATCAGGCGTTTGACTTGTGTAGGGACACATTTTATATTCTGTGTATTATAATTCTCTTTTGGTCCAGTTATTTCCCTGTTGTCATTCCCATCTCCACTACAGTTTATTGTTTTATTTTTTTTAATTGTTTCCCCTGTATAGTGTTGTGCGTTAAAACGCTCGAGCGTAGAATGGGCCAGTTGAGAGTTGGCGATATTCAACAAGCCCAGCTACTCTATCTTACAACTTTATGGATGATCTTTGTGTCCTATACTGTGGGACGAGGCTGTATGAGCCTGTTGGCCAGGGGAGGGGGTCCCTCTGACCAACAGCCCTGTGTCTCGACTTCCCTTGTTTGCTTGTGTGTTGTTTTGTAGAAATAGGAACGACAACAACCGGTAACAGTCGTCATCAAAGTTTTGTAAGACACGATGAGAATGTGGACAAATGTTGCCTTCTGGAGGTTATGGAATCATTCAGAGGAGCCAAGGCAAATACTAGCGGAAAAAGATGACTATGAAGGTGAGCTACATGCTAATGTCATGCTAACACCAGCTAAAGTTGCGCTAATAGCGGCTAAATGCTAACTTTGGCAAAATCCCCTTTTAGCACAGCGGTTTGATGTTGTGAAATATTAAATCCATGTGACCTGCATGGCCATAGTGAGGGCTGTCCTCTGTCTCGTTAGCCAATCAGAGGCCAGCGTCTGTTAGCCTCGTGTTAGCCTCGCGTTAGCCTCGGTTCAGCGCTTTGTCCACAGCCAGAGGTCGGTCATAAACTTATACCTGGTCAAACTTATAAGTCATAAATTTAGGACTGACCTCTGACTGTGGACAAAGCGCTGAATCCAACGTGACGTGAACACTGACCTCTGATTAGACACGGGTTCGATTCCCACCGGGACGGGGCCGTTCTGTGTGGAGTTTGCATGTTCTCCCCGTGTCTGCAGGTTAATCCGCCAGAATGAAGCAGGACGTGGCCACTTTTACATTTCCAAAAGTGCATTTGCATAATTTGACAGGGTTGGAGAGCGACTTTTATTGGGACTTCCCTCCTCTCCCCAAGACGAGGTTTTCATTCCACGCTCGCTCATACAGACTCCACACTTTACCAGCACATCTGAAGAAAACGTCTCTGAATGTGTTTCCCTCCTCGTTCCCGGCAGCGTCTCGCCTTGATACTCGCGTCTCATTCAGCTTAAAAATCCATTTACTTCCCCGAGTAAACGCGCCTCCGCCACATCAGCGCTAAAGGAAGGGGGCGGGACAAAGGAAGTGGACACATGGCTTAGGGAGAGTCCAAACAAACACATGAAAACTGTCCTGAAGGTAAACGCCAGGCGCTTCCACTGAGGACACATTTTCTCCAGGCTTTACCCAAATCTAAAAGCTTCTCGACTGGAGAGCAACAGAGTAACGCCTCATTTGAAAGCTAAGACCTACAAAAGTGATTGTAACTTTTTGTCACGTTTTTTTCCATTGCTTGGCGTCTCTTTTTTGTCATTATTTTGTGTAGTAGAGATCGTGATCGTCTTTTTCCTCCAACCAGACTCGGCGAGGGGAAGGGAGAGGAGTGACGGATGTTTAATTTAGGGTTTTTACAAGCTGAGCCATAATAATTAAAATGACAAACAAATGAAGGCTATACATGTGTCACGTTGCATGTAATGAGTCTAAATCATATATTAGTTTCAGAGTTTAAGTTCAATAACAGAAGTGAATGCACTTTTTCATGATATTCTAATTATAAGATAATCCTTTATTGATCTCACATTCGGCACTTAATAAGACCGGAAGTGCAAACAGTTAAGTGGCCCCCGTGTCTGTGTGTGGAGGCCCCCACGCAGTTCAGAGACTGGACTGTTGAATTCTGAAGGGGGGGTTTATTAGGAACTATTGTTGATCTCGTCTGTTGGGACTGACACACCGTGACTGTGATGTGTTTGTGAAAGGTTTTGAGCTTTGCATATTTACAAACGACTCTGAATCAACATTTTTACATTTCATTTTGTCGGCAAAACCGCATTTTATTGCCCAGATTGTGATGAAATGTGATTTGATTACCATGGTAACCTGCCCATTGAGTCGGTCTGGTTCTTGATCTGGGTCTTGGTCTGGGTCTCGGTCTGGGTCTTGGTCTGGGTCTCGGTCTGGTTCTTGGTCTGGGTCTTGGTCTGAGGTCTCGTTCTGGGTCTTGGTTTTGGTCTTAGTCTCGGTCTTGGTTCGGGTCTGGTTCTTGGTCTGGGTCTCGGTCTTGTTCCTGGTCTGGGTCTTGGTCTAGGTCTCAGTCTAGGTCTCGGTCTGGGACTTGGTTCGAATCTTGGTCTGGGTCTCGGTCTGGTTCTTGGTCTGGGTCTCTGTTCGGGTCTTGGTCTGAGGTCTCGTTCTGGGTCTTGGTTTTGGTCTTAGTCTCAGTCTTGTTCCTGGTCTGGGTCTTGGTCTGGGTCTCAGTCTAGGTCTTGGTCTGGGTCTTGGTTCTAACCTCCTGCATGAACTACAGCCACTATTTAAAACCCTCCTCCTCTGCAGTAAAACACGCCCGCGCGGCGGTTCGTAGCTTAAGTAAACACTGCCGTGGGAATCGCCCAGAGTGGACTTTGTAAAAGCTCCAAATGCAGCTCCTGGACTTCGGGGGATTTGTTTAAGAACTGAAAAACACAGGACAAGGAGAGCGAGCGATGGTTTCCCTTCAGGACGCCGCGTTTAGCTCCGACGGCCGCGAGAGCTTCGTCCCCGAGCGCCGGCGATTAGCGGCGCTGTGAAGTCGGGCCAGATGCTAATCCGCACGATCGTGGCGTTCCTCCTCGGGCGCGTCTCAACATCAGCCACTTAAAGCGCACACAGACTGAACATGTCTGAGAGGAACAACAGACACGTCCAGGAACTCCGGATCCAAACTGAGATGAATCTGGATAATGAAGCAAGAGGAAGAAAATAAATGATCCACGATGATGATGAGTAAATAAAGTCTTCTTTTTTATAAACACATGAAGCCTTCAGTTTGGTTCCCTCCGCTTCCACAACGTGAATGTTCAATGACTGGGCAGTACTTAAAGTGTACACCCCCCCTGCAGCTGGAGCCCCCCCGAGGCCAAGCCGAGCCTCGTCCAGGACTGTCTGTTCACGTTTGAGTCGTGTCCCGCGCCCGCAGCCCAACAGCGACTGTAGCCGGTGGTACCAGGACAATGGGACAGACTGCAGCCCCCCCCCCTTATTATTGCTGAGTGCCCTTGTCCTGTCAGCCTCCTGATCCGCCTCTCAGGACGAGCACTAACATTAATTAAACATCGTATTAATTAAGTTAAATGGCTAACTATATGTACGGTGCTTTCGCTAATTATCATGTGCATGTATTTAAGGCAAGGCAAGTTTATTTGTAGAGCACGATTCATACACAAGGCAATTCAAAGTGCTTCACAGTTGCATAAAATTACAAGAAAACAGATCAAATCAATAAAAGATCAGCATAAAAGTTAATCAATGACAGTAAAAGGCCAGAGTGCAGATAAAATACTTTCAGTTTTCATCTGCTCGGGTAAAAAGAGCTGTTTTCAGCCTGGATTTGAACATGGTCAGAGTTGAGGCCTGTCTCACATCCTCATGAAGTCTGTTCCAGACTTTAGCTGCATGAAACTGAAACGCAGCCTCACCGTGTTTAGTCCTGACTCTGGGAACCACCAGGAGACCCCTCCCTGAAGTTCTCAGGGCCCGAGATGGTTCATACGGCTCTAACATGTCACAGATTTATCATGTATGAGTCAATATTTATTGACTAGGTTCGGGAGCAGGACCACGCCTCAACTTATCACACTTTGCAAACCAACCTAGTCCAAACCCCTGAGCCGCATATACCAAGCCAAGCTGCCGTGTCTGTTCTATTTCAACTCTGATTCTTCTGCTTCAAGGGGGAGGGGGGGGGTGTGTGTCTCACAGGGGGGAGTGAGGGGGGAAAGGGTAGCTTTAAACAGGATGTTCCTCAGCCGCCCATGGGCTGATTTAAGCCAGATATTGACTCTGAGAAATGTTAAACTCTCAACTGTTTCAATGTGGGCAAAACCAAGTATCTTACAGCGTTTCATGGGAATTCCAACTATTGCATTAGCCCTGTTGGGATTTGTCCCAATTTGATATAAATCATACATTTTCCCATGACCTTCCTGGCTTTGCACTGTGGCACACCCCGGCTCAAGACCCCGGCTCAAAACCCCGGCTCAAAACCCCGGCTCAAAACCCCGGCTGAAACCTCCTCTCTATTGGATGGAGCGCTAACATAGAGCTACCTCTATTTTGTATTTTTCTTATTTTTTTTAAATACATCTGCAGAGGTTTAAATGGAATTCTCCGGTTCTGAGCTTCAGAATGGGGTACAGCATGTCCATATTCCCTTCAGTCAAAACGCGTATGTTGAGGTATACATAATATTTTCCATGTGTGTTGCCGCTGTCCAACACCAGCATTCAGTAGTTTGAGGGATTTCTGGCCTTTCTTCCTTACAAAAGTCTTTACAAAAGCACGAGATTGCCGGGCCGTCTTGCGCGCCCTGCTCTCTGGACGTCCATCCACAGATGTTCAATGATGTTTGGGTCATTGCCCATTTGTAGAAGCCGTTTCACAGATTACGTTTCCCTCCAGAACTTATTGGAGCCAGATGTTCGTTTGAAACCCCTCGTGGACAGATTTCTTGGGATTAGGGCACATTTACAGGAGCAGCTGGATTCCTGTGTCTCCTTTGTGCCTAAAAGCTGCTGTCCCTGCAGTTCAGCGCTCCACAGACATGTTGTAGCAGTTCATATTCCCGCGTCCCGGCCGTGTCTGTTTAAAATGCGCGCTGTCGGACTGGATCTGGGTTCTGAACAGCCCTGAGGGAAATCCACCTTCAGACCTCAGATCGCATCACGCTCCCTGCAGTGAAACGGCAGAGACGCACAACTCGATTACAGCTCAGTCACTGCTTCACCAGAGCCGGGAAAAAAACACACTTTATCTGCAAAACATCCCAGACATATTGGACTATACGGGCGAACGGACTCACAACACACACACCGAGAAGACGGGGACACAACGAAAAGCTTACATCGACTAAAACATGGTTTGGACTTTGGGAGAAAGTGTTCGTTTGAAAGATAAATGTGATACTTTCTACTCCGTGGAGTTATTTTTCCAAACACTTTTTTGACCAGATTTGTACTTTCTACAGCAAAGACTTTTACTTGAGTCATAAATTGGACAGAGCAACGTTTACTTGCATTTGAGTATTATTTGACCAGTGGTTCAGTCCCAATTAAAGGTTTAGGACCAGTTGAAAAATGGCAAAGTAGAACTTCAGTCTGTAAGAAAAGAGAGTGAAACAAAAACCAACTGAGTAAAGCTTTTATTGAAAACAACAAATAAACTGAAATAGTCTGTTCATCAAAAGTTCAAGGCCACATGACTTTAAAAGGCCAAATCTGTGACCGATCATGAGAACGAGGGACACAACTCGATTTTGGGGCATTTTGAGTTGGACATAGACTAAGAAAGTGTCGTCTCCACAAGTTTCCAACAATGTGTAACACATGGAAATCTGATCATATTTAGAGAACTCAAAATATCTCAAAGGTGAGTAATCGGCCTCTAAAGTTTGGGCAGTTCTCACCTCTCTGCTGCCCCGAGTGGCCATAGGGCTCAATTACATCTGATTTAGAAAAGCCACGCCCCTGTCGTGTCATGTGTGGGGTTTCAGTCGTCAGGCCTGGAGTTCACTCACTCAAACACACATAAACTGATCGACTTAGGCGTGTGTATAAAACTGCCTTTGTTGCGGGGCATTCGCTAAAGGATGAGTCAACAACGCAAACCAAAGCAGCGGCGCCTCCGCCCCAAACGACAAAAGGAAACCGGAGACGAGCGTATTCGAACGTTGACAGAGCGAGACGTCAGAGATCGACTCGAACGCAAAATCCACCGCAATAAAAAGATACTACACCTACAGTTTGGTGCTTTGTGGGATGTTTTTTTTTAGCGCTGAAGCTGCGGCGTGGACAGTGTTCTCCTGTCTGTGAAGCAAAAAGCGTCTCTGTCCCGCTGTCGCTGCTTTGCTCTCGAGGCTCTTCATGAGGAAGCGGCGCCAAATATCCGTGATTAATAAATCCACTTCATATGGCCTCGTTTCGGAATGATATTTTAATTTAGTTTTAGTCTTAGTCTTTTGACGAAAATGTAATTCAATTTTAGTCGAGTTTTAGTCGACTAAATTTAAGACGAATTTAGTCGACTTATAATGTATTTATAATATTCATTATAATCATATTTAATCAAGGTCCTCATGAACTCCCTTATGAACAAAGCTCAGAGCTGCTCCTTTGGCAGTGGATTTACATGATATGAGGCTCTTTCAGACGGTCAATAGAAGTTTGGATGATTTTAGTCTCTCCTTTCCATTTTTATTTAGTCTTATTTTAGTCGACTAAAATATCTGGACATTTTAGTCATAGTTTTAGTCTCATGAAAAACTTTAAGTTTTAGTCCAATTTTAGTCGTCAAAAAAATCACTTTGACTAAAATTAAGACTAAATATTTTAGTCGGCGAAATTAACACTGGGAGACATAATTTTTTACCTAAAATTGTACACTTTTAAATATACCAAAACTGGGTTCTCAAACATACAGAGGCTCCTTCGTGATCTCAGCTAAAAGAATCAGACAAAAAAGCGAAAATCACCAATAAAAAAACAAAAACAAAAAAAAAACTTTTCTTTCTCCATGTGCGAGAAAGTGAGTCAGCCTGTTTTCACCCCGTCATGACTTTCTCCTGGTGCACAGGGTGTTGATGGTGTTTGGGTTGTTGAGCCTCTCGCCATCGCTGCTGAGGTGAGACGCAGCAACACAGTCATTTCTGAAAAGATCCTCCGGGTATTTGAACAAAAGAAGTCAGGTGGAAAATGTCCCCAGCTCTGAGCCAAATGAAGGCCTTTACTGGAGCCGACTGCAGCCCAATAACCATCATCTCGTTACAGCATAAACAAATGAGGAGTCTGAAGGGTTGCTTTTGCGAGATGACATCACGATCCTGAAATCTAGACGTACGATCATTTGAGTTGGAGCTGAGGTCAATATAACACAAAGGGACAGAAACGCTTTTCCCTCGTGATTATTTGGAAGTGACTGGATTCACAAACCTGAGAAACCCGCCACATTTGGAATATCGTCTCCACTTTTGGACGCCTTTTATGAGCCGAGAGAGAAGACGCTGAACTTTTGTGACCGTTTTTGTTCCGTGTGGATAGGTCCAGCCATTACAGAGATAATAACCGTAAACCAAGTCCAAAATTCTGCATTTTCCCCGTTACCGTAGTTACCACAATAGGAGTCGTAGCTGCGCCGACTCCATTTGAAACCGTTTACAGCCTTTCCTGGACAGTCGAGTCTTGTATCGTCTCACACCGTTGGTCCTATAGTTGAGTGAGTAAAATGTCTGTACCTTGTCGTTTCAGATCTCGCCGCGACCGCGGCCTGACGAAAATGGAGGTCTGGAAGGGCATCTGGGTCACCGTTCTCCTGCTTCTGTGCAGCTTCACGCAGGTACGGCAGACGGACAGGATCGTTCTCTGTAGCTAAACACTGCTGCAAAACTCAACTTTTCCACTCTTGAAACAACATCTCCACCTCAGTCGCTCGTACAGACTCCAAACTTAACTGTTTTCAAGGCTTTTCCGAGGGATTTCTCAGTCTCTAATTCCTGCCTGGTTTGTGGAGCTTCTGGGGTTTAGATCTCAATAAAGGCGAGGTACAGATTCAACATTCGCAAATCTCATAAAACAAAACAAAAGCACAAGATTGAAGGTTTGCGGAGACGCTTTTCTGTCGGTTGACCTAGTGCTAGGATAAAATGCTCCGCCTTTCTTCTTTGTAATTCGAAACCCCATGTCGACCTGTCAGTTCTCAGCGGAGGCGAGTCCGGAGGTGAACGAGACGCAGCCGCACCCGACCAACGTCTACCACGACATGGGCGTGACCCGCAACAAGATCGTCACCGCGCAGTTCGAATGCTACCAGAAGATCATGAAGGACTCGGCCGGCGACAGGCAAGGTACGTGCACGAAACTTTCTGTTCTACCATCTCGGATATGCTTCCAACTCGGCCTGATGTCGTTGATAAGCGAAAAAGGGAGGAAAGTAATGACTAAGCCCAGGCTCACATTGAATCCTGAACGGTCCGGTAAATCAACTGTCTAAACAATACGGCAAAACGGACACACGCAGCAGAAAGGAGCGGCATGGAGTGGTGAAGTTGGAGATTTCTTTTTACATGTAATTGCGCCTGGTTTCTTTACGTACAGAGTTGTTCATACCAGACATCGTAAAACCTCGTGAACTCGTGGTTTGTGGGAGTTCCACATCGTACACAAAACTGCACTCGATGTGAGTCACAGATTACGAGAAACTAATGAGTCCAGTGTGAGACTCAACATCTGACATCTTTATCTGACCGACCAGATGTGTTTGCCTCGTCGGCTGAATTCTCGCGGGATCTGTGAGTTTACAAACACACGAGAATCTATGTTGAACCTCGAGCCGTCACCGTTTGGAAAGAACCAAAATTGGTTCTGGCGTAAAATACACTATTTAACAAAACACACGAGGTGCTGCGACACGCAACACAAACACGCATCACTTTATTCTAAACATTGAATGGATTTGCGGTTCTTCTTGATCCAATCAGCTGCTCCAAACGTGCGACCTCTCCCCGAACGATTCAAGCCGACGCCGTCCCAGATTGATGTCAGTGCAAATGTTATTCAAGATTCAAGATTCATTTGCCCTGAAGGAAATTTGTCTTGGACACACAGGCTGCCACACATAATACAAAAACATATACAAATACAATGACATAATTCAAGACAGAACAGTCACCGCTCTGAGTTCAAGAGACTTACTAAAATCGGGAGGAAGGAGTTCTTATACCTGTTTAGGTTTCTCTGTTTGCTTTTAATAGGAACTCTATAGCTGGGACTACTGGCACTGTAATAACTATACTGTTGCCATCAGTACAAAACACGCTCCCAATGACCAGCTCAACACAGAAAATGTTATTACTGCAGTAGGTAATCAAATAATGGATTTGGATGAGGAGCTAACCTGTTTAAATCTCAAATTGGACCATGACCTGGGCACATCCAACACTGCCTGAGAGGAGGAGCGCAGGGCGGTAGCTCGGACAAAATGTTAAATTCACTTCAAAAGTCATAGAACACCTTTGTCGGCTCTGTGTCTTGTAACCTTTGTGAGACAGAACCCATTTCTAACCTCGTGTTTGATTGTATTCTTTGTTTCGGATTCATATTCGATTGTATTCCTGCAGAGCCAATGTGTAACCAGACGTGGGACGGATGGCTGTGTTGGGACGACACCAGAGCAGGAGAAATCTCCGAGCAGAACTGCCCAGACTACTTCCAGGACTTCGACCCCTCGGGTAAAGCACTTTAAAGCTTCCTTCTCTTTGTAACTTTCTTTATCCATCGGGACGTTTTGTCACTACCTGCAGTTCCCTGTGACGATTGTAAATCCCTCTGTCCTAATCCGCTGTGTTTCAAAGTCATATCTTCTCCATGTTTCCTCTTTGTGGTGACCGTGAGCTCAGTGTAACGTGGACCGTGTGACGGATGTGGCGTGTGCGGATCCTTTTGTTCCGAGTGTGTTTCAGATGTCCAGGAGTGAACCGATCTCGCACGCTTCGGCTTTGTGCCTTTGTCAGGGACAAAACGTGACCTAAAGACAACAGGAGAAACGTGTGAGGACGGATATAACTTTCACCTGGAAACGGATCAATGTCCTAATCTCCAGAAAAAAGCTGTTCTTTCTCGGTTTTTCTTCATGTTTTATTTGGGAAATAGTAACTCCAAAATTCACCTTAATTTTATATGAAAACATTAAATGAAATCTGTCTGATGAGGCGCTGGAGGTCCCGTCATGGGAGGACAAGCCCCGACATGTACCATCGAAACATAACTGAAGAAATCCTACCAATGGCTAGACAGAGCTGGCCTGAAGGACAGCACAGAGGCTCATCATGGCTGCACAGGAGCCTTGAGCACCAGAGCAATAGAGGCCCAGATCTACCACACCAGACCAGACCTCAGGTGTAGACTGTGCAAAGAGGCCAATGAGACGATCCAGCACATAACTGCAGGTGTGAGATGCTGCAGGGAAAGCTTACATGGAGCAACATAACCAAGAGGAACATCTGTGCAGAGTATGGGCTGGAAACCCCAAGGTCAAAGTGGGAAACACCTCCAAAGATCCTGTGGGACTTCAGATACAGACGGACAGAATGGTAATGAACCAACCGGACAAAGCGCAGAGGAAAGATCGACATAGCAATACCAAGTGATTTCAACATCAGCATAAAGGACCACGAGAAACTAGAGAAATACCAGGGGCTCAGAGAAGAGCTGGAGAAGGTCTGGAGGGTGAAGGCATCAGTGGAGCCACTCGGGGCAGTGACCTCCAAACTGGAGGAGTTACAGCAGATCCCAGAAAACACATCAGACATGTCAGTCCAGAAAAGTGTAGTCATGGGAACAGCGGAGTAGGAGGAGACTCAAACATGTCTGACACGGCATGGGCAGAGCAGCGGTTAACGGTCGTCCTTCAGAGCTAGAAGGTTCCAGGTTCGATTCCCACCTGTAGTTTGGCAATGGCGGCGGATACGAGAGTCCATTTTATTGCTGGCAAAGATGTCGTGGCTTTACTCCCCACGGGGTCCGGCAAAGGCTGGCGATGGGGTAAAATCAGATCCAATCGTTGCAAACTTTAAAAGGAGTTCACCCCTCCCACCTTAAAGCGGAGCTCAATTGTGAAGCTCCAGACCCTCTGTAGGAAATGAGTAGGAGGGTAAGACCAGGCTGTGTGGAGTTTGCATGTTCTCCCCGTGTCTGCGTAGGTTTCTGGAGGCAACATTTGTCCCCAGCCTGTGGCCTCCAGTGTCTGCGTACATTGGTGTTTGAATGAGAGCGTGAATGGTTGAGTGGATCCTCGCTGTAAAGCCTAATGTAGGTGGAGAAGCCCTATATATACGTTGAGATCATTCACCAGGAGACACATTCCGTAGTACAGTTGTTGTATAATGACAAAAAAAAGAACCTTACCTTACGTGAAATACAATTCTCTCACCTGGAACATCGCCATGATTGTAATAGAGAACAATAATCCCATCCCGCTCCCTCTTCTTCGGTCTAAACTGTGGTAACGTTTGTCGTCCCGCAGAGATGGTGACGAAGATCTGCACCGACAGCGGGCAGTGGTTCTTCCACCCGTCGAGCAACAGGACGTGGACCAACTACACGCGCTGCAACGTGCACACGAACGAGGGCCTAGTGGTAACGCACGCCTTCACCTCCCCTTCAGAAGCACTCATACCGGCTATGGTTTATGCTCCGGGGCGAAACGCGATGAATGTTCAGCGTTTAGATCCACCGCAGTGACCCCCCCCCCCCCCCCCCCCCCGGTTAATATTCATGTTTGACATTATTATGTACGTTTGTGTCGGAGGAGTGAACGTGTGACGGGATTTAAAAAGGTCAGTGTAGCATCAGGTTACACTAGTGAGGAATCTGGTTTACTACGGAAACTCTGAGCGGCCAGTGTGACTGAAACAGCTTTCTCGTAATAACGTGTCGCCAACGTTGTTAGAATGATGAGAATTGTTCAGAATAAATAAATAACAACAATATCAATTCATAATAATGCTTTACTTTCATGTCGGTGAGCCTTTTGTCATAGGCAACGTGAATTGTTGGGCGCAATTATCTTCAAATCATAACGACGCCGCCCAAGAAGTGACTTCCTGTTTCGATCCAGCACGCCAAAATAAAAGCACCGTCTTATTCATTAGTTCAACTTTCTTTCTGCCTAACAGACAAAACGCTTAAAATGTGTGTATTTAATTATATTCTTGTAATGTTGCGAGTGCTGAACTAATCAATGAGACGAGCTGTGGGCTTTTATTTCGGCGTGCTGGATTGAAACAGGAAGTCACTTCTTAGGCGGCGTTGTTATGATTTGAAATTATGCACAGAGTCAATTGCACATGCCTTTACCCTGTGGTACTATGGGGGAAGGTCATGTTTTTAGCATTTAGCCTACACTCTTAAGAAGGCAACATGTGCAAACGAGTTGGCAATATTTTTTTATCTTTATTTATTTATTTGAGCAGCAACACTCAAAAGGAGTGGGCCGAAGCAAACGCTTATAAGTGCCCACCCCCAAAATCATTACAATTAAAATCATACTACACACAAAAAAAACAAGGAAAAACAAACATCTAAACTTTTAGTCCATGATTAATATTTTTAATATTTGTGAAATCTAGACTCTCCAGGTTATTGCTGAGTTTGATTCTTTTGTCTAAATTCTTCCATATTTCTACACCACGTCCGGTTGGGGCACACGCTCTTTAGGGTTGTTCTGGAGTAAAGGCCGTGGGAACCCAGGGTGCTGAGGGTGCTGCAGCATCCCCTTGTGGATGGTTTGGGCATTGCAGGCAACAGTAATAAATAGGAAATAAGCACAGAAAACACATTTTTGGGAGCAATCTTGCCCCTCAGCACCCCCTGATGTTCCCACGGCTCTGGTACTGTATACCAAAACTCATTTTATCTCTCAAGTTGTATTTAACTTCTCGTTTGCAGAACATTTTTTGTAAACTTTCAGGAAGCGACTTTTGTGAGGCTTTGAACATGATTTGAGCCCTCTGAAATACAGTGAGGTCTTCAGACTTCACTGTTCATATGTTCATTCGAACGAGAAGTCAGTCAAAAATGTTTCAGTCGCACTGGCAGCAGTGAGTTGCCGTAGTTTACAAACGTTCTAACCAGAGTCATGACTGGGATGAGATTTGCGATTTCAGTTCGAGAAGCTGAATTCAGGGACGAAATATGAACTGCTGAACTTTCACAAGAATCCAGTGCGTTTTGGAGATTTTTAGTGATGATGTCATTTAACTGGATTTGGCAGCACAGTGACTACGTTTACATGCCGTCAATATTCCAGTTTCTGAAACATCTGGAATAACCCGACAGAGTTCCTCCTGTTACATGTAATCAATGGGAATATCACGATCCAACGACACAAATACGCATCATTTCTTCTCGAGCTGCACAATTAACCTTTTACTGCATCGAAACTGAGGCTGATTCAGGGCTGAGGCGCCACATTCCTCTGAGATAAACGCAGATTTGCTGCTGATGAAGCTTAAATGTAATAACTAAGCACCGTGATGTTTAGCAGCACTTTTATTAGTTTATATGTAGCTCGAGTGCATGAAAAAGATAAGATATTAAAATCGCAAATCGAATCGCAATATCTGTCAGAAAAATCGCAATTAGGTCAAAATCGTGCAGCACGCTGGATAATGAACAGTTTGGGGCCAGATAGAAACATTAGTACGTGGCCCACATACCACATGGATGATGAGGGCCACATCCCACAAATCTCAAAGCATTAAATGTCTTAATTCAAGCACTTTTCAAGCCATTTTACTCAGATGAGACGGCCCTTTTCCCAGTGTAATGCTAGCAAAAAGGAAATGCACGTGATCCTTTATAAAATGAACAAACCAAAGTGTAGCTTTTGAGATGCTAACGCCAAATGCAAAGCTAATCTGTGCTTCTTCTCTCTCAGACGGCGATGAACCTGTACTACCTGGCGCTGATCGGACACGGCCTGTCCCTGACCTCGCTCCTCATCTCCCTCGGCATCTTCTTCCACTTCAAGTCAGTCCCGGCGTGGCAGACCTCAGCCTGTCCCGTGTGTCTCGCGTGCGGGTGGTGACTGTGTGCTGTCTCTGCAGGAGTCTGAGCTGCCAGAGGATCACGCTGCACAAAAACCTCTTCTTGTCCTTCGTCCTGAACTCCGTCATCACCATCATCTGGCTCCCGGCCGTCGCCAACAACCAGGAGCTGGTGCAGAGGAACCCGGTTTGTCCTGATTATATACCGGATTTTATTTTTTTTCTTGCAAAGAAATGTGTACATTGGTGTTTGAATGACTTGTATCCCATGTGGAGCCCACGTTGTTTTGCTGGCTGGGTAGTTTCAGGTGAGTTTTTGTGCATTTCTCCAACAGTGACCCTGAAAAGTGATTCTAAAGATGTTCTGATAAACTCGTCTTTATGAAAGATTGGAATGTTACGAATATGTTTTGAATCTAATCAAAACATCCAGTATAATACGATATTAACATGTGTAATGTGCAGCAGAAGTTTCACATGGATATCTCTCCTGTTCTCCTGCAGCGTCTGGCCTTCGCCCCAACATGTGTAAATGTAAATGTGCTAATGGTCTAAACCAGGGGTGTCAAACGTACGGCCCGCGGGCCAGAACCGGCCCGCCAGTGGGTTCAGTCCGGCCCACAGGATAAATATGCATTATTAAAGAAGAATAAACTTCATTTTCTTTAAAATTTGCAGTTCTTATATTGTCCGCTAGGGGCGCTGTGTTTGAGTCAGTTCTATCGCTTTACCTAATTTTTCTGTTGACTCTGGCGCCCTCTTCAGTGAAATGTCTTTGTCAAAAAAGAGAAAAGTGGACACAGAGTGTCGGATTTTTCAAGAAAAATTGACCTCTTCCTATATGTATACAGTGATCCTTGTTGAGTGTTTTCACATTAGTTTATCGATTGATATAATTGATAAATGTTGACATCTCTTTTGCAAGAACAAAAATAAGACTTGAAAAGAGGACCATTCACTCTAATGAATACTATGTAGCACTTTGAGAAACTTGTAAAGTGTAAACTGTAATGTTTTATTTTCCTGTTTACATTATATGTGGCCCGCGACCCGCCGTGGCAGCTGAATTTCGGCCCACGACCCAAAATGAGTTTGACACCCCTGGTCTAAACGCTCTGCCCTGTCCCGTGTCTGTGCAGCCCAGTTGTAAAGTCTCCCAGTTCATCCACCTGTACCTGTTTGGCTGTAACTACTTCTGGATGCTGTGTGAGGGCATCTACCTGCACACGCTCATCGTGGTGGCCGTGTTCGCGGAGAAGCAGCACCTCATGTGGTACTACCTGCTGGGATGGGGTAAGGACGACCAGCTGCGTGAGGGGCAGGTGCTCCACCAAGACATACTGAAAGAGAAATCCTATTTGGGTCAAACGCAGAGAACGAAACTTCCTACGGGGATTAATAAAGTAGAGCAGTGGTTCCCGAAGTGGGGTCCGGGCCCCCCTGGGGGGTCTCTAAGGCACTGCAGGAGGGCCCCCAAAACTTTTCTATAAATAAAGTGCAATGAACTAATTGGATTTTGAAAGGATATTTATATGTATTTGCTCAAATGTACTGCACTTGAGACCGTTTTTGGCCTCCAGATGTACTAATTCTGATTAAAAATCTAATTTTGTCTGTAGAATAATGACCAATTCCTTTAAATGGAGCAGATAATTCAAATTAGGGGGGCCCTGATAGATTTTCGGATCGATAAGGGGGCTGCGATGACCCGGACTTTGGGAATGGCCAAAGTAGAGGAAGAAGGGAGAACAATATGATGGCAGTCATTCAAGTACATATGCATGATTATAGATTTCAGAGGGCCCACGTTTAAATTGAATCACAGAAATAAACTTTTCCACGATCATTTTCTAATTCTAATTTTCCGAGTTTCACCTGTATTATGGACGCTCCTTCGTGATACACTTAAATAAATAAAAATATGATGTGCCCTATAGGTCACATAGGAGCGTAACTGGGCCTGCAGTCTGAACATGCAGTAATAACATTTCATACATACATGTCATGGTTAGTTTGATGGTGAACCTTTTCCACTCATGGACGACTTGCTCATAGGGTTTGGAAGGTTCATCATGAAATATACGGGATAGTGTTTGCTTATTATTTCCTTGTATTTCCAGGTTTCCCGCTCATTCCGGCCTCGATCCACGCCATCGCCAGGGGCTACTACTACAACGACAAGTAAGACCTGCTCTCAATACAGAACATCTAACCAGGACGGGTCAGAAGAGTCTTGCCCTGGTCGTTCTCTCTACGGTCCACAGCGGATCTCTTCATTTTGATCATCTTTCTTTCTTTTCTGTTGTGTCTTTGAGCAGCTGTTGGATCAGCTCCAAAACCTCCCTCCTCTACATCATCCACGGCCCCATCTGCGCCGCGCTCCTGGTAACCTCAGACTTTAATCACTCTTTCAGGGGCCTGCACGATGACGTGATGCACAGTTGACTTGCTGGATCTCTTGGGTCCAGGTGAACCTGTTCTTCCTGCTGAACATCGTGCGCGTGCTGATCACGAAGCTGAAGATGACGCACCAGGCCGAGTCCAGCCTCTACATGAAGGCGGTGAGGGCCACGCTCATCCTGGTGCCGCTGCTCGGGATCCAGTACGTTCTGCTGCCGTACAAGCCCGAGGGCCGGGTGTCCTCCGAGATCTACGACTACATCATGCACATCCTCATGAACTACCAGGTGAGACGTGAGAAGGTCCCACCTCGCACTGAGACCAGAACCAGAACCAAAACCAGGCTGGAGTCAGGACGAGATCTTTGGACATCGCAGAAGCTTGTATTAGAGAGCGTGGCAGGTTTTTGGTCAGGGACAAGGCCGGGGACCGTTAAACGATACCAGGTTTAGGCACCGAAAAGAAATCTGAAATCTTCATGTTCAAGTCTTGATGCAGTTGGTCATTAAAAAAAAACTGAAAAAGAAGAAAAAAAGTGAAACACAAGTTTGAAAAAAATTTGGAAAAACAAGAGGAAAAATGTGGTTATATTTGAAAAATATATATTTTGGGAAAATGTTTTTGTTTCTTTTTTGTTTTGTTTGAAAATTGGGGAAAAACACGTTAAAAAAAATTGGGAGAAAATTTGAAAAATATATATAATATAATAATATGGAAAATTAGGGGGGACGAAAAAATGGAATATGGGAAAAATTATTAAAACTTGGAAAGTGTTTTTTCTGCCCTTTTGTCGTTAAAGGAAGTTTCTCGGTTGTTTCACCTCAAACAAATTAGTTTAGTTTATTTGTTTATTTGAGCAGTTAGTCTGCTCTAAAGGAGCGGGCCGAAGCAAAAGGCTTATAAGCTCCACCCCCAAAATATATATATTTTTATTTAACAATCAAAGCAAGGAACGTAGTGCGAGGTAACAGCACATAATAAAGAACAATAATAAAGAAACAACAGCAAAAGAATGAACTACAACACTCACAATATCTATATCCAATCAATTAAAAAAAAACACAACAAATCAACTATTTTGACCAAACTTACAAAGCACTATTTTAACTCATCCAGTCATAAACAGAAACGAGTGGATACAAAACAACAGCTGTTTCATTTCTTGTACAATGTCTAGTACAGAGCAAATAACAAATTATGATTAATATATTTCTTACAAATTGTTACCAATGCCAAACATTAGGACATTACTAGAATCACTAGTGTAACATTACCGTCACTATTTTAATGTTATAAAGTTATTATGCAGTACATATTATATTGTGTGATCTTCAATTAGAAATTGAATGGAAGGAAAAGGAATAAATAAATAACTAATCCGGTTCCTGGTTCCAGATGACAAATATTTTAGTATCGGTATCGAAAACCAAGTATCGTTAAAGTACCGGTATCGATTTTCTCTTTTACGGTGCCCAGCCTGACTCGGGAAGTGTAGAATACTTCATTCATCTAAAGTGTGGGATAAAGCGGCCGGCGCTGTTATTTTCATCAGACCACAGAAACAAACACTTGGTCCGGCCTTCTGTCCATGCGCCTCGCGGGGCCCGGCCCACACACGGCGTCCTCTCTGTGCGTGGCTGGGGGGGGGTCGCCCCATTAGTCTGACGTCTCATTATTCCGAAAATGTCCCGTTGAGTGGGGGTTGAAAAATAAAACGAGGTTCAGGCAAGAGTCCACTGACCTCAGGGTTCGGGCCAGTGTTGTTTGTCTCTCTCATCCACAGCTGGGTTAGAGAAGTCGGACTAATGGCACCTGGTCCGAATGATTCTTACATTATGTTTACTTCTTTACATTAGAGGGGACAGAAATAAGCCTAGCGTTCCCATAATCCGCCACAGCAGGTCTGTCCAAACGTTAAACCCATTCAGGGGCTGAAGGAGAGAAGCCGTGGACGTTCTTTCATTATTCATTGTTAAACTGCCCGAGCGGCGAGTCCCCGCTGAGCCTCTTAAACCTCTCTCTACAGTGAACTCCCCGTCCGCCTCTGGGCTGTAGAAGTGCCTAATGTTGTTCGAGTAGTTCTGAATTCCCATCAGCCCCGGTGTTTACGCAGAGGAAGGAACCGCCTCATCTGCAGCTCTGTGGATGTTTGTCTCCGAAAGCGTCACTCGCCCGATGCGTAGTATAGAAAATGACTCGCGGTGTATTTGCAATTACAATAACGCTAAAGAAACATGAACATCTCAGTCATACACGCGCTTAAATCCATCACGACACACAAGCGCAGAACTACAGTATTCAAGTCTGAATCTGAGGCCAAACTGTTGTTCATCAAAGCCAAACAACGATGACAAACATTTAGCCCGATGAAGGCCACTGGAACAAATAAAGGAACACTGGTGTTGCCTTTCCTGGAGCCTCCACCTTAACGTGGTGGAGGGTTTGACCTGAATGATCCTGGAGCTCTGTTGTCGGGGGCTTCGTGCCCCTGGTAGGGTCTCCCAGGGCAAACAGGTCCTAGGTGACGGGTCAGACAAAGAGCGGTTCAGAAGCCCCTTATGAGAGACCAACAGGCCCGGTTAGAACCATGAGGCCGTCCTTCTGTGGACCCACCACCTGCAGGGGGCGCTATAGGGGCTGGTGCAGCTCCAACAGCTGCCCCCACGACCCGGCAACGGACAAGTGGAAGAAAATGGATGGATGGATGGTGTTGCAAGTATACGTTTGGCTTCTATGCATTCTCTTACGCACCTGTTTCATACAAGAGATGTGCGAAGTAAACCGTCTTTAATTGCTGAAAAAATAATAAAAATAAAAAAGGCCTCCAATCCAAGCAGAAGAATGCTTTCAGATTCTTCTGCTCAATGACGGTTTGGTAAATAAGGCTAATACTAATATTTTACAATAAAAAATAAAGATTGACCGCCTTCTTAGTGACTTCACAGTTTTGAACGCGTGTCATTGGTTGAGGCGGGTGTCAATCAGAACAGCTGATCATGTCATTGTATGTCGGCGCCTAGTCAAACATATGATCAATAAATGCTGATCTTTGAACCTTAACTGGCTGAGCGAGGCAAACATAAGGACATTTATATCATGGTGGACGCCATGGATTAAAACAGAACCATGACACGCGGCGGCTGCAACACCTGTGGGGTTTATACTGGAGTCCCACGAAGACAGCAGGAGGGGAAAGGCTTTCAACTACGTTCTGCTGTGATGCAATGCCATGTTGTAAACGTTCCTGAAGACGTTTTTGTGATTGGGTCGGGTCCGGCTTGGTTTGTCCTGGATCCATCATTTTTTGGCTTTGATGATCAACAGTTTGGCCTCAGATTCCATGGCTTATTAAAGGCCTGAAAGCCTGAAAGTTCATAAAATGTATACAAATGTTTTATAATGTCATCCATGCTGTTTTCCCCTCAAACGTTTCAGTTCAATATACAAAAATAAATAAAATCATTCCACTCCTTTTAAGAAGTTTTACTTTTGAGAGCAGGAATATTTAACATAAATAACCATTTTCAATGGGCCTAATTGTAGGCTATATTATAAATGTAAATATAAAGGGTCTGCAGTTTTCTTCATATGAAAGATCAGGAGACCTCAAAGTTTATTTCCAATTAAAATCGTAATCGTCCAAACTGAGTAAAAAACAAAATGGAGATTCCATTTTTAGGCCCAATCGCCCGTCCCCACGTTAAAGTACGGGCATCGGAAAACAGCGTAACGGTGCCCAGCCCTCGCCGCTCCTGCACAGGATATGAAAACCTCTTCATGTCAGTAGATCTAAAGTTTCAAAAGGTCCCGGTGTGTGGAGCAGGTTCTCAGGTTCAAACTGAGACGGGAAACACGTGCCATAACTGGAATAGCTCGGATAGTTTCTAAATACCTGCTCCAAGGGCAAACTCATTCTGTGCTCACTGCACCGAGCATTACATGAACATTACGGCACAAAACAAGAGTTTTTTTATCTCCTTGGTGAAGAAACTGTTGCTCCGTATTACTCGTTATTTTTGGAGATCGTAAACCTGGTAGTAGCAGTGTTAGCTCATGAACCTGTGTCTTGTTTCCAGGGTCTGCTGGTGGCCACCATCTTCTGCTTCTTCAACGGAGAGGTCAGTCTTTGTCTTATCACGATTGTTCTGAAGTCGCCATGAAAAACACTTCACACCTTTGAGCTTTTCTGCGCTCAAATCGCCCTCTGTTCGCACTGTGCTGCTCAGATCTGTGCAGCTTTACTTCTCACTGACACCAGAACCAAAACCGAGACTGAAATCAGGATCTAAAACTGAAGTGTGTGTTTTTAGTTTTCTCCCTTCGTTTTAATCTCAGAGTAAAAAGACCAAACTCTTTACGACGTTTATTCTGACGTGTTCGGTGTCCACGTGTAGCAGGAAAGGCTGTGACCGAGATGACGCTGTAATCCAAAAATGGTCATTTCCACACTTTACAGGCTCCGACTCAAATACATTTTATTCTATTTATTTTTTATTTTATTTATTTATTTATTTGAACAGGGACAGTGTACAATCTACATTAGCCTCAGAAAGGAGAGATGCATTGTACCAGGTTATAGCACTTGTGCTAATTTCCACCTGCAGTCCCTGGGCCTATTGTACATGTTTTTAGTGGTAGGGGAAACCGGAGTACCCGGAGGAAACCTACGCAGACACGGGGAGAACATGCAAACTCCACACAGGAAGGCCCCGTCCAGGTGGGAATCGAACCCGGGACCTTCTAGCTGTGAAGCACGAGCGCTAACCGCTGTGCTACCGTGCTAACCACTGTGCTACCGCCCATTTCCCCTCACATTTACGTCACTGTTCTCTAGACTACTTTCTGTGCAAGAGTCAAACTTGTGTCAAAGTAAAGCGTAAAGTGAAGCAGCTTAACCCAAATCTGTTCCTCGGTTTTCAGTTCAGCTCAAAGGGTCGTGGAGCGGCGCAGCAGACGCGTCATCAATTATGCATCTGATCAATCTGAGACTCAAAGGGCTCGGCTAAACGCGGCTGCATTATTTAGCTCGGAGGTTAATACGGGTGGACATGTTCAAACGACTGCTGGAGACACATCAGTGCAGCGGTGGAGACTGTGGAGGGACATGAACACGGAGCTAAACGGCCTGCTAAGTCTGTTCTCAGTCAGTTCATTGATTTCCCGAATGAGCGTTTTACGAGGAGTTCTTCCCCTCGAGTTTGAGGAGCATCGTGTGCGATCGCGTTGGAACCAGTGGTCAAGTCGTCGCCTCAAACGCCTTTCAAACATTTACGATTACAGCTGTTACACGCCACGATTACATTTCCCACGCCCCCACCCCTCCCTGCACTGAGACGCTGTGGCAGTTCAGTGGTAAAAAAGAGCCCCCATCCCTCGGTGCAGCTAACCACAGTTTAGACTCTAGAGTTCACAGCTAGAAGGTCCCGGGTTCGATTCCCACCTGGACGGGGCCTTTCTGTGTGGAGTTTGCATGTTCTCCCCGTGTCTGTGTAGGTTTCCTCCGGGTACTCCGGTTTCCCCTACCACTAAAAACATGTACAATAGGCCCAGGGACTGCAGGTGGAAATTAGCACAAGTGCTATAACCTGGTACAATGCAGCTCTCCTTCCTGAGGCTAATGTAGATTGTACACTGTCCCTGTTCAAATAAATAAATAAATAAATATAATTATTATATTTAATAAAACATACCGTATTTTCCGGACTATAAGTCGCTCCGGAGAATAAGACGCACTGGTCAAACATAATGAAGAAGAAACAACCGGCTGAATAGGCGTATGCTAACGTAACACATTGATGGTTAGCTACATGAAGCATAAACAACGGACCATAACTATAGCATAAAGAACAAACCAAACTCTCCATCTCCCCCCAAATCAATCGCCGTGGCAACGACCTGGGCACGCAGATAAAACTGCGCCGTTGACAAGCCTCTCCCGGCAGCACGTTTTCAAGCTCTCATCTGCGAACTCGTTCCTCTCGCTGTGGCCATCTAGCTTTAGCCCGTGTTTAGCTTGTTTTGTTTACTTCATTGCAGTAACCTCCGCTCTCTCGCTCACTCCAAACTTTCTTTCTGCTGCTCGATTAGCCTGCAGTGCCCTCTAGCGGCATGTGAAAGTATATATTTGAATAAAAAAAAATAAAAAAATAACATATTAGTCGCTCCGGAGTATAAGACTCCCGCCAAACTATGAAAAAAGGTGCGACTTATAGTTCGGAAAATACGGTAATAATGATATAAAGCATAATAATGACATGTGTAAGGATTTAAATATTGTACCTGTTGTCCCGTAGTTCAGCCTTTTTCCTGCAGGGAGGGGAACATCATTATACGCGCTTTCTCTAAAGACAGTGTTTAACTCACAGTGGCTGAATAAGGACTCTGACCTTAAAAATTAAATTCAAGTGAACTGACGGGACTTGGGTCGGACTTTATGCGTGCGGGCCCGGGACAAATCCAGACTGAGTGTCCCGTGTGTGTCTTAGGTCCAGTCGGTGCTGCGGAGACACTGGAACCAGTACCAGATGCAGTTCACGAGCGTGGGGACCCACTCGGACGCGCTGCGCTCCGCCTCCTACACGGCCACGTCCATCACCGAGGTCCAGGCCACCGAGGTCCACGGCGGCTTCTCCCCCGACGGCTGCCACAGCGAGCTCATGAACGGGAAGACCTGCCCCGAGGACACCGACGTCTACCGGCACGACGGCCCCTTCAACTGACCGCGGCGGAGACGCGAGGAACCACGAACCGGATACTTTATTACCACGCAGCTTCAGCAGTTTCAACACGTCTTCATCCAAGCATTCAGAACGTCGTGCTTCACAACATCGGAATCACAATCTCTCCTAAAAAAAAAGCAGTGTTGATTTTGTCGACTCAACCTTTTAATCGTGATTTTAGTCAAAGTCATTTTCTTGTGGACGAAAAGTAGTTGACTTAGATATTTTTCATGAAAACTACAAGAATGGACTGAAATCGTTTGAACTTCAGTGGCACCGTTTTAAATGAACAGGTCTGGGCTTTGTGGGAGACGCTCCTTGAAGCAGGAAGTGGAGGGAAAACAAAGAGGGGAAACTTCCTCCACCATTACTTTAACAAACACTGAATGATGAATAGATTTGTTCTACTAAACAAAGATACAGAGACATGGAGAGGAGTTCCACAGCCCAAAAACACTTAACTGACAGTGCTAACCAGGAAGCTAACGTTAGCATCGTGCTACATATGCTAACGTTCGCTACAAGTGCCATTTTTCGCCTGTATAGATGACTGTGTCACTCACTGTTACCACGGAGATCCGCCATCATAACGCCAGACTAAAATCACAAGTGATATTTAGTCTGGGGACCAATCCGTTTTCTCGTAGGAGAGGTGTGGTTCACGATTGTCCACAGTCGTTTATTGTGCTGAATGTCTCTCCTATGCGTCTGCACGTAGCCAATCGTATCAGATGATGTGTGAACTTTTGAGCTAAACTATTCAGAACACGGTCTAAAGCTTGATCGTAAGATGGCGTCGTGTTTGCTGCTGTCATGTTGGATCCGTTAATAAACTTTTTTTTTTTTATGTATCCTTAAACAAACTACAAGCTTCAAATATCGAATAGAGCGCCATCCTCGTGCCGTCCCTCGTTCTGTGATTGGTCCCCGGGCTGCTGTGCAGTTCCACATGATTCGAGCGCTCGCAGCAGCATGGCGTTAGCCAGGCTAGAAAAAAACTGTATAAAAAGTGGATTTAAAGCCGCGTTAGTATCCAAGTTAGAGATGCACTGATCCAGCTACCGATACCGATACTGAGGATCTAAGTATCTGCCGATATCCGATATTAACCGATACCAAGAGACTTTCTTTAAAGTAGCTTTCTGAGTGAAAAAAGTGACTGTTCCTCTTTTCTCCGTTTGAATAAGATTAAAAATATAAATAAAATCGTATCTTTTCTTATGGCGTTACAGATCAATTATTAGTTATATCTATTACGGAAAAACATTTAACTAGGATCACTTTTTATATCCTTGGCTACATGACCGTTTTTTGGGTCACATTAATATAAACAATCTGATCATTACAAACATGTTAGATCAGTTATTTCATAAACTAAAATATTGCAGCATCAAAATCAAAATGTGTCGCCAAAATTAACACTGCTAAAGGAAGCTACAGAAATGGGGAGAAAGAGACGGATTTCTCAAAGTAGTCATCTGGACGAGGGTTTTTCTCGGCTTTGTCAAGGGGAGAGTTCAATCTTCAACCCAGAAACCTATTTCCAGATCTCGTCCCGGGAAACCAGGATCACGTGGCCGGCGGATTACCCTACTGTGCATGTTTTGTCTCAATGGGGGAAACTCGAATCAGTGTCACGAACTCGAGCCTGACGGAGCGGACGGTCCACGAACTCTCTCCACGTGGAAACTTTTGTTCTTTCTGTGTTTTTTTGGATGATCATGTTGGTTTCAGTGTGTCCTGCCAGAACAACACGCAGTCTGCCTCAAAGCACCGTCCCGGCACTAAAGACTTCACTGGGAAGCTCAGCCCGTTTCTCACCTTTGTACAGTCACTTTTCTGCGTTTGTCGAAACTTAAGATGAAATCGTCCTTTGGCTTTTTAAAGGGAAGGTTTTTTTTGTATGACGTGTGTTGAAAGGCCACTTATTCTGCTGCATTAAGATTGACCAGATGTTAAAATTAGTGAAGCGTAATCTTACTTCCTGGTTCTGACGGAGACCGTTCCTGATTGGGTCACGTGGCCTTAAAGGGACCAGTGATGTTCAAATTCGGACTGAGGTCATTTTTAACGCCACAAAATCTACAAATGTTTTTTTATTTAAACTGTAGCGAGGCCTTAAAGGGAGTATACAGAATTTTATTGAGATTTTAAGCAAATGTAAAAGGATTCCTCACTTCCGAAGTGTACGTGGTCAATGTTGAGTCGAGTTATGCAAACATGGGATAGAGACCAAAGCAGTGGCAGCAGATGGAGAATTAAACACTCACAAGGACAATTTAGTTTTGTGCTATTGGCATCACGTCACTTCAAAGGCTTTGCTCAAACCATGGTGCCCTTTAAACATGTGATTTAGCCATTTATAATGAATTAAATAAGACATGTGGGTCGCTGTTGTAGGAGACAGAGCAATCGTGGCTCTTTTATGAAGGTTAATAGTGAGTTTTCCTGCTCAGGCTGAAGTAGGAGTCTTAACGATAGTTTCTCTTTTTCCGCGGTTGCTCTCGTCCTCCAACAGCGATCTCCCTGTCATGGGCCAGAGACCACGGCAGAAGTGCAAAAAACATGTGTTTTTTCCAGATTGTGGCGCTGGTTCGAGCGCCGAAGGGTCCCGGTGTGAGTTGGCCTCGACTCTTCACTGGCGACTGAACGGCTTCGGCCATTATTCCGTACGGCAGTGCTTCCCAACCAGGGGGACCTTGGAATTATTTCAGATTATTATACGGCTCTTCACAATGCAAGTAGACGCTCCATTAACTTGAATGGGATTTTCCAACGTTCTACCTATAATGGCCGCTGCCAATGGCTACGGAGTTGGTGCTCGTAATGCAGGTCTATCATATCAGTGTTAGAGACACTGTCTCTGTCTCGTCCATAAGAGAGAGGTTTGGAGAATCGCTCGTAAAGTTAACGCGAGTCCGACTTTCAACTCACCCAGAGATTCACCACCATTCCTCCAACTGCACCTTCAACTAAATAGCTAGGCTAGCAATAAGTAGCTAGCCGTGCCTCACTGCCTGAAATCACAACAAACATTGTCAAGCAACGCGCAAACTTTTGGGAACTATTTGCCGTGGAAATCATTAAATAAACCTTTGGGCCTTTATAAGTGTATGAAGATTATTTGTGTGTGTTCAGTTTGCAAATAGCCGTATAATAACCAGGATCATGTTTAGAACGCCGGTCATTATCAGGAGTTTAGTCAGTTCGTTTAGTTAGGGCGGCACGGTGGCACAGCGGTTAGCGCTCGTGCTTCACAGCTAGAAGGTCCGGGTTCGATTCCCACCTGGACGGGGCCTTTCTGTGCGGAGTTTGCATGTTCTCCCCGTGTCTGCGTAGGTTTCCTCCGGGTACTCCGGTTTCCCCTACCACTAAAACATGTACAATAGGCCCAGGGACTGCAGGTGGAAATTAGCACAAGTGCTATAACCTGGTACAATGCATCTCTCCTTTCTGAGGCTAATGTAGATTGTACACTGTCCCTGTTCAAATAAATAAATAAAAATAAAAGTTGATTGTTTCTAAATAACTGGCGACACCCTGGAGAAACGGGGGACTTCGAGCAGAAATGAAAGACTCGAGGGGAATGCAAGACAAAAACGTTGTAAGGTTTTCTTGCAAACTGTGACCCACAGTGAGTGCAGATTCGTGTCCGGTTATGCTTCCGGTTTCTCTCTGGTGCAGCTCGCCTCCACATTGACCTTATTCGGGCAGTGATGAATCGGCAAACTTCAGACCTAAACTCACTCAAAGGACGACTTTCCACCACACTGATTGTTGCCGGATAAGTCCTGGTTTTCTTCTGGTCCAGTCCAGTGAAAGAGCAGAATAAGTGGTCTTCAACACACAAATGAGAAACTATATCGAGCATAGCCCTCTTGCTGCAAAACATGACTTTAGCTTCACGTCTCCCGCTTCCCCCGACTGTGTTTTAATCCCGTTTTTTATATCATTTCCATCGAGCAGAAAGTCGTGCAGATGGAGAAACACTAAAGAACCTGAAGAACTGCTTTTTTTGTTGTAAGTCCTGTGCGGTTTTTATTTCCCTGCGTCGTTCGAGTCGCTCCACGTTGCCAAAGTTACTCTTCCGCTTTATAGACTCTGTGAAGGCATCAAAGAGGTGTGTCATAAATCCTTTCTCTGTGGGGTTTTAGATGTGGCAGAGCTCTGGGCATTAGCGTTGGACACCTAGGACCTTGGCTGTGTTCGAATCTGAGCCCTGGTTCAGATTCTTTCCTAACTTTCCAAACGTATTTGTAGCGTCTCAGTTCTCCACAAGGACTAGTTTTGCACCGGCACTTTTCAATTAGATGCACCGTTTACAATATACTTAAAGGAGGATTGAAAAAAAAAAGGTTCCATAGCTAGAAAAAGAAATCGTGTATAGTTAGAGCTGGACAATATATCATTTACAAGATAACGTAGAAATTGCTGTTTGGAAAATATGCAAATTTGAGAAAACTTGGGTGGGAAATTGGAAAAAAAAAATTGGAAAACACGGGGGGGAATCGCATAAAAATCGGGGAACATTCGGGAAAATTTGGGAAAAAATTTGGAAAACATGGAGGAAAAAATGGTGGGAAAATTTGAAAAAATATGGAAAGCATGGTGGGAAAATTGGGGTAAAATATGGAAAAACCCTTGGCAAAGCAACTTTATTTATACGGCGCATTTCGTACACGATTCAACTCAATGCGCGTGAAAAAAAAATAAGGGAAAAATAATTGGAAAACCCATGGGGAAAGTATTATTTCTGCCCTTTTGTAGTGTGTTCAGGACATTTATCTTTTGGAGCGACAAAGCGATTTAAATGAAGATGTTTGCAGCACAGTTTATCATATTTCCGATGGTTACGGTGCAAACTTAATCACTAAAAGTAGTCAAAGTACACCCTGAAATGTGCAGTTTTGTCTCACAGCGAAATGCCACAGATGCCACAAGCATTGAGGGAGCGTGCATTCGGACACAGCCTCGGACTTGAGTCGCACTTGTGTCATTGCAGACTTCACACGTACTCGGGATTTGATTTGACCTTTTACAAGAAATCCGTGCTTGTTTTTTTTTATTTATTTTTTCGGGAACTCTTTGTCTTGTGACTTGACTCGCGCTCAAAGACTTCGGACTCGACTCATGGGACCAAAAAAGACTCGGACTCGACGATGTACGTGCTCGCTTTTCCGCCTCGTGAAGCTCCTCACACTTAAGACCTTTTCTCGCTTCGGACCACGCTCAAAAACAGTGTGGTTGTTGTTATGTCAAAAGCCTCTGTGTCCGAATCCACAGGAAACAGAATTCCGTTTGTCTGGGTGTGGATTTTCTTACATAAATGTTTTGATGTTTCTCACCAGTGCCATATCTCGCCGTAGCCTCAGAGAGATCGTTAGTCAGTCGAATGTACAATAGACACGCGTAGTTCCGCCACACATTCCAGATGTTTTGAGTTTTTTCTCTCTCGCTCTTCGAAGTGCGTCGTGAGTTTGGTACGAAACGGGGAAACCACAACCACACGCTGCGAGAACATCATATTCACACGAATCTGGTTTTCAGTCGAACTGATCTTCTTAAAGGTCCTCAAAGTCGTCGACTGGATTGGGTTGTTTGAGTTGAACCTCCGCAGAGCTTTATCATTTCACTTATGAGCAAAGGTGGTGAAAGTATGGAACTATTTTCTGTGGAAATTAATTAAAGGGGGGGTATTATGCTTTTTTCAGTCACATAGCACCAGTCTATAGCACTACAATGATGACGTAACCTTCTGTTGGTCTGTATATGCAGTAAATTAAAATAACTGCCTTGAATAAAACTGCTCTCTCAAAATGGCCGTACTGAACGTCTTGAAATAGGCCTCTGTCTCTTTAAGAAGCTTTTCGACACGCCCCCTTCAGCACACTACTGTGGTATTTAAACAACAACACTGTGCGGGGAGGGGGCTCTGCTGAGCTGAGGAGCAGTGGTTGGGGGCTTGGCTGGTGACGAAAGGTCCAGAGGCGTCTCCAGGAGGTGGGGGCGTTCCTAGGAGGGCTGAGGCATAGCTACACCTAAAATGGCCGCCGTCTAAGTTTTTACTGATTACTCAAAAATATGTGAATGAGCCAAGGCAACACTCCAGGCATGTGTTTAATGAGGGAACGACATAATAACATGATGTAAAGCTTTACATAATACCCCCCCTTTAAAGAGCAACGAAAGACCAAACCAACTTTCTCCTGCTGGCAGTCTCTGCAATGTCTCCGTAACTCAGACTGACTGTGCGCATACAACGGGCCCATCACAGCGGCCTGGAGACTAGTTATGAGGCTCGAGCTGCCGTTGGTCACAGAGAATCTCCAGGTAGACTTGGTGAAAACAAACATTTTCGAGTTTTCCGCTTGGTCTCCGAGACATCGTGTCACAGAAACGAAAACAAATATGGCCGGAGACTCGAACAATCAAACTTCACTGAGACTACATGGAGACTCGCCTTATCTCCAGGGGACGTCTCGGAGACATCTCTGTGACCAATGGCGACTCGAGCCTCATAACCAGTCTCCAGGCCAGTGAGACGGGCCCTTTGTGTTTATCTTTCAAATGAAGAAAACTGTACTCATTAGAGTAGTTGTGTCATTCAGTACTTTTTACTTCCACTTGAGTGATAGACGTATCTTCAAGGCCATGAGAACCCAGGGTGCTGAAGGTGCTGCACAACCCTCTGGTGGATAGTTTGTGTATTGCACGTAATATTAGTAAATGGGAAATAAGCACAGAAAAAGTTTTTTTGGGGCAGGCTTGTCCCTCAGCACCACCTAACCAAAATACAATATACTTTACTCTTACTTGAGTAAAAAATAAAGTTGCATGTGCCAATTTGAGTAAGTGTTAAAGTTACAAAGGCTTTGCATCGACATGAAATACATGAAGTCTGTGTTTTTCATATTTTAACCATTTTCTTGTCACATTATTACAGGTTTTGTTTCTCATAATTTATGTCACGACTGAAATATAAATCAGACTTTTACACAAACAGTTACTCACATTACTCAAGTGACTCCAAGTACTTTTCTACTTTAACTCACTTGTACTTGAGTAAAATGATCTGCAGATCCTCACAAACTCTTCTTCAGTACAGTATTTGCTCATGAGCCGGAGTTAAAGCCTAAAATCTAACTCTGCTTCTGCTCATTAATGCTCGATCGATAAACCGAGTTCGTGTCCAGATGATGTTTTCGCAGCCGTGCACATCAGGTGAAAATAGGAGCATTAGGAACATCATTTATGTGTCTTTCAGCTCACGCCAAATCGCATCGACAATCGTTTTATACCGAGTCTCGGAAGAAAAGAAGATGCATGACGTAAACGGGGCATTTTTAACAAAGGGACGGACGGCGATTCATTAGACGACGAAGAGGAGAGAGCCAAAGCATCAGGGCCACGAGCGGGCAGAGCGGAGATGAAACGGCAGGTGGTCGTAATGTTTTGGCTCTTCTGCTTTAACCTGGTCTTTTCCGTATAGGCGTACGTCCTCTCTGCTGGGAGCACAAACCACTGTAGTTTTGTAAATATCGTTCTTTTCTGCCCGCGAGTGTGCGTGACTTTATACTGATGGCTCCTGTGTGTGTGTCTGTGTGTGTGTGTGTCTGTGTCTGTGTGTCTGTGTGTGTCTGCCCTCTGTTTATCCTCTGCAAATGTACAAAAGGAAACGCATCGTGACGTTTAGCGCTTATGAGGAGGTGTGGAGAGCAGGGTCAGGCAGAGGAGACCGCGCTTTCCAAAAATAAATATAACACTTCAATACCGGGGCCCATTCTAGTCGGGAAATCGAAAAACATAAAATCGTGGGCATTTTTTTTTAAATTAATTTCCAAAGGCTTTATGTATGGAATGTTGCATAGAAACGTGATGCTAACTTTTTCCTGTCCGTGTATAGAGGATTAACTGTGGCTGAAATAAATACAATAATGTGCAACAACATGCTACAAACTTTACTCAGGGTGTAAATGCTTCACCGGAGAAGACTTCTGTGTTTCTACCATAGGACTCATAGAAATACCTTTAGCGCTGAGCCTGTTCCTACAAAGACGTACATTTTATTAATTAATTAAACGTTCTATTCCTTGCTAAACTAAAATATACAGTAGTTTTGTCCTTATCGTGGCATTTGTATAATTTGTTTAGTGTATCTGACGCCATAAAAGCACAAACTTAGCTGAATTTGAGTTAGCATGTAGCTCAGATGACACTTTTATACACTCATTTGTATCTAAAGTATAATCCGCAAAGGTTTTTTTAATAAGGCTTTGACCTAAATGTGGTCGATGGTTGACAACAACTGAAAACATCTGGATCATTTATAATGTGCGGTGTTTGAGGATAATGCTAACAACTATTCGAAAAATACATCGAGCAGGCTAATGCTATAAAAGGACTAGCCGACTTTTTCCGCTTCTCCTTTTTATTTTTCTATGTTTATAACTGTAAGTGTTTTAGCCTTGAAGCTAAAGGTTATCAGTGTTAAAATGTGATGATGTTAAAACAAATGTAAATGTAAAAATGGCTCCACCATTGATATAACTTTTACGAAACGCACTCGGCTTGACGTTTCTTTGAGCTTTCTTGTTCTTTTTTATTTTATCTTAACTTTTCATTTACTGTATGTAAACACATGGACAGGAAGTGGCCTTTACCCTGCACAGGAAGTTACCCAAAAACCTTCAATCCACAGGGCCTATAGCTGTGGGCCAAAAACATGTCCCTGGGGTGCGCCCTCATATACCCAAATACAGGCACCGAAACTGGTCTGAGAAGGACCTAAACTGAATGAAATCATGTCTAAGTCGTAACATCACCTTTTCTACGTTTTAATTTCACACTTTCCAAAGCGTCCGTGACCTTTTCCCGTCGACCTCTTTGTAACAAATCAATTTTTCAAATCAGAAATGCAAACGAACACCGCACTGGGCCCCGCGCTTTACTAAAGAGGGAAACAGAGGTCAAACGTTTCATACTTTTAATCATATTTCAGGCTGTGATTGAGCACGAACTCTCTCCGTGAGTCTAGTCCTGGGGTAAATGCTCTGTTTAGTCGTGTGTGTGTGTGTGTGTGTGTGAACATGAGTGTTGTTTTTCCTGTATTTTATATTCATATACATATAATTAAAGTTGTTTGCGTGGATCGGGGAGGACTTTTATGCCATGAATGTACCGTCGAAGTATTTACTCTGTAGATTTTGTGAATTCTGTATAATTTTATCAAATCACTGTAAACCATTATATTATATTATATTATATTTATCTGTCAATACAAACCGCACAAAGAAACTGTGTTTGTCATTCTTTTGAGTCTGTACACTTTGAATTCAATCTGCTATATAGTTTACTCTACGACGTGTAAATGCAGGGAGTTAAAAACAAAATGTTTTTCTCGTGACAAAAATGCGGCGACAGTGTGATTATGATCCATTTTGGAGGCCTTAGCTTTCAAATGAGGCATTACGCTGACGCTCTCCAGTCGGGATGGTTTTAGATTTGGGTCAAACCTACAGTGAAGTGGAGAAACTGCACTTGGTTAAGGCGTCAAACATAATGGTGCTCGTTTAATGCGTTTCAGCTTCATCAGCAACAAGAAGCAAATCTGCAAGAGGCAAAGAGGCGTTTTAGGAGTTGCCAGAAAAAACATCCTTAGGTTTAAACTTTTTCTAATAAAATGAAAATCATATTTACGTCAAAAACCGTCTGTAAAGATGTTACAAGACAGAAAACGGCTTAAACCTCAATTTCAATTCAATAAAATAAGATAAGCCTTTATTGATCTCACATTGATCTGTACTTGTTACTTTCAGCTCTCATAAACACTCAGGGTGCAAATAGGCATGTGAAAAAAACAACAATTAAATAGTAAATAGTGGTATTTTATATACAATGTGTACCAAGGACTTTGTGGGGACAGAAAGTGTAAACAGTAAATAATAATAAAGTAAACAGACTATAACAAAACATGTTATTGTCAGTATTAGCAGTGCAGGTGGTTGATAAAGTGATGTGAATACAGGGATTATTGCACGTGTTACTTTAGAGTCTTGTTGTTCAGTCTGACAGCAGTGGGGATGAAGGATCTGAGGGTGTCTCCGCCCCCCACTGAAGGAGCTGCTCGAGAGTCCATGTCCATGTACCATTTCAGCCGCTCTGACCTGTCACGGATAGAGCCTCTGCAGTTTTCTCCCTGAGGCCAGACTGAAGTGGTCTCTCTGTGATATCCACAGATCAGACAAAAACACAATCGTTCAATAAACAGCAGATGCACAATACTTTTTTGGACTCGATATTTATTGTTTGTTCATTAATTAGCATTTTTTATTTTTCTGTGTAAAATGTTTCTTACATTATGTTTCATGTCATTGCAGCTTTGTGTGGTAATATACGGCATGAATAAGCACTTTTAGAACAAACATTTCCATTCATTGTATGCTCTAGATTTGAATTCATTGCATATCTTTAAATTAAATAATATCGTGTATCGCGATTTTTTCCTGCTTCAATGTATCGAACAATTCAACAATCCTAAATTCCCATAGAGGAGCATCATCGGGCTAGTCCCAAGAGAACACAATGAGCTCTGGAGCAGATTTGTTTAATTGTATCGATGTCGGCCGATTGATTTTCGAACTGGACGCATCTGGTGCAGACAGACAGTAACCGAACCAGATTTAGCGCAGGGCAGGAAACGCGGGGTCCCTGGGTCACATCTGGTCCAGCCGTAATTAAATCTCGGCCCCGGGCGACTCGGAGACGTTTAGATGAGCAGCGATCGACCTGATATTCAGAGTATTTGACCCTGGAACCAAACGCCGGGAGGACCGAGAACGCATTCTATTTTGAGCAACGCCCGCGCCATTAGCTCTCACGCTAACGGACCTCATTAATTATGCAAGATTTCTGACATGTTCATCACGAAAACCAGCCTGGTCCCTTTTGTTGTGCCCACACTGTAAAAAAAGGCTGTAAAATTAACTGACAAATATTGTAAAATCGCAACAGCATAATAATGTAAGCATGAAAACAATATTTTTTGTTAAAATTACAACAATAATAATGTGATTATGATCAAATGTAGACGTAAAATCAACAACTTACAATAATAAAAAAACAGGAAAAAACTGTATGACTCATATAAGAATAATTTAGTTAAAGTTACATCTAAATATTGTAAAATCTATCATTTTTTTCAGTTTATTTTTGAAAATACAGAGTGTACTTGTAAGCCCGCCCTTTCCTGCGCTTCAACCCCCGCCCCACACCAATAATTTTTATTCTGATGAGACCTGACAATAAATCTTTTGAGTTGAAAATGTATGTGCTTTCTAATAATTGATAAATGACTGAAAATTAAGTTTGATACAATGTTTGATTGTCTTTATGATAATACTGTTGGACTAAGTAGTTGTGAAGCACCTAAAACTAGAGGTTTAAATACTGTAGTAGGCTACTGTCAATCTTAAATCTTAAAAACATGATTTATTTTGGTTTCAAAGGCTATAGAATGATTTTCGATCTCTGCTCTTCACTTGATAAGATTAAAAAATGATCGACTATTTACTACTACTACTTCCACTACTTACTATTTATCTCTGTTTTATAGTTTTATTTTTAACCATTAGTGTTATAGATCATGTTTGTACATTGTGCTGTCCACCTGTTATTTCAAAGTGTGTGAGTCTGCGCCGTAGTCTCAGATCTTAAATGTGCAGTTGATTTATGAGCATGCCATTTTCACACAGTAAAAGAACTTGTGTCTCAATGTTCCAACAGTCTGATGGAAATCCAGAGGACGTCCAACAGCTGATGAAGTCCACGTATTACACACAGCGAAAATAATCCAACCAGGGCAAAAACATCATGTCAGAGAGGAGTGGCCATTTTGTTTTGATGAACTGGGCATGTCGGTCCAAGGAACTCACTGGAATTGGTCTCAGGGAGTTCAGCTTCTTGATGGCCCTGTGTACGAAACTGTTCTTAAGTCGACTGGACCTGGCCCGTGGATTCCGCAGTCTCCTCCCTGAAGGCATTACTCTGAAGAGACTGTGTGATGGTGCGTAGGGTCCCTGGTGATTCTGACGGCTTTGCGGGTGAGACGGGTGGAGGACATGTCCTTAATGGAGGGGAGAGGAGCTCCACAGATCTTCTCCGCTGCTCTCACGATGCGCTGGAGGCTCCTTCGGCAGGAGGCAGTGCTGGTGCCGTGCCACACAGTGATGGAGCTGGTCAGGATGCTCTCTATAGTCCCTCTGTAGAAGAACCACACAGTGATGGTCAGGATGCTCTCTATAGTCCCTCTGTAGAAGAACCTCACAGTGATGGTCAGGATGCTCTCTATAGTCCCTCTGTAGAAGAACCACACAGTGATGGAGCTGGTCAGGATGCTCTCTATAGTCCCTCTGTAGAAGAACCTCACAGTGATGGTCAGGATGCTCTCGATAGTCCCTCTGTAGAAGAACCACAGTGATGGAGCTGGTCAGGATGCTCTCTATAGTCCCTCTGTAGAAGAACCACACAGTGATGGAGCTGGTCAGGATGCTCTCTATAGTCCCTCTGTAGAAGAACCACAGTGATGGAGCTGGTCAGGACGCTCTCTATAGTCCCTCTGTAGAAGTTGCACATAACAGAGGCTGGGACTCTAGCTCTTCTTAACTTGCGGAGAAAGTAGAGACGCTGATTACTTTTCTTGACCAGTGATGTAGTGTGCATGGTCCAGGAGAGGTTCTCTGTGATGTGCACACCCAGGAACCTAGTGCTGGTCACCCTCTCCACTGCAGCACCGTTGATGGTTAGAGGAGCATGCTGGACCCGTGCTCTACGAAAGTCTTCTCCACATTTAGAGAGAGGTTGTTCTGTGTGCACCACATGGCCAGACTGCTCACCTCACTCCTGTAGTTTGACTCGTCTCTGTTGTTGATGAGACCCACCACTGTAATACCCTCAGATCAGGAAGATCCTCACAATCATGTTGCTGTGACCTCATCATTGGACAACCTGCTTTCAGATATTGCAGGGTTTCCGCGGGGCATTAGAAAGCAGTAAAAGTCATTAAGTGAACTGTCATTTAAAACCATCAACATTAATTCAAACTGGCATTAAATGTACATTTCTTGGTAAATGATGATTATAGCTAATGTATTTCTTTTTATTTACAGCAGAATTTAATAAAAAATACAAAACTCGTGTTCCAAAAGGCTTGACATTTAGCCGCTTGTTTCACTGTAAAGTTTCCCGGGGTGTCCTTAAGAACAGGCGGCTCTCCGCTCCGGTCGGCCGGCGTTGGGTTTGACGTGAGTGCAGTGGACAGAGCGCCTGAGTGCCCCGCGCTTATCCAGGTCACGGCGGCTTCGTTCCCCGCGGGCACGGACAGAGACCGGAAGAACCGGTCGCCACCAAAAAAACCGGCAGATACAGTCACTCCTCATGTGACGGCTGCAGTATTTATAACCACGGCTGATTCTCCTCGGAGCGCAGATCTACAGACAAAAGAAACTTCACTTCTGACAGGAGCAGAGGCGCTTAATGGAGCTTTAGAATTTGAAAAGCCCAGATCTACGTCCCGCTTCAGCCGAGGAGATGAGGATTTCAACACAGTGTTCAGTTCCCACACATATGACGAGCATTTGAACATACGTGATGATTCTCTGTGCCTTGTGTTTCTTCTCTCACATGGACCTTTTCCTTCGTTGGTGAACTTCATTGATATGAGAAATGTGATCCTTAATATATTTCTTTCAGATTTTTACCCGTGATTACCGGGAGTTACTTTTATGTTATAAAGGTACATCAATACATATTATACTCCGAGATCTTGATACTTCCCAGTTGCCATTACCATCCTCAGTATAATTTTAATGTGGGTTTAATTATCATTAGTATTATTATATATTTATTTAATTGAGTTATGTGTGAAGTATGATGTAGTCCTGCACAGTGTGGTGCACCAAAAGCCAGAGTGTAGAGCGGGCCAGTTGAAGAGGGCGGTAACTCCCCATCATCAAACCCCCACACGGCTGCCCTAACAGCTGATTTGGTAGATGATGTTCCTATGCTGAGTGGTGCATTAAAGGACAAGGTTTAGAGCCCGTTGGGAGGATTCCTCTCAACAGATCCATAACCTGCCAACCCTAATTCTCCATTTGTGAATTTGAGCAATAGAATGACAACCGTTCCAAGCAACACTCTTCCTTGATTATAGAGCAAAAAATACACATAATCGATCCCACTGCTCCCCCTAGTGGCAACACATTTCTTCCTCTCTGTATATTTCAAAAGTCTTTAGTTTGTATTTATATTTGAACAGGTTGATGTTTGGACACCGTTTCAACTCCATCTCCAGTTTATTCCACAATTGTACACCATTAACTGTTGGACTAAAACTTTTCAAAGCTATGTTTCTGAATCCTGAAGTTTAATTCATCACGTAATTCATAACAACCAGTACGTTCTTGGAACCTCCAGTCTGGACCTTTTGCTAAATAAGCTGCCACACCTCTTGAGGGAGGGGGTACACAGTAGACCGGACCACTAAAGGGCCCAAAGGGGTCTGCAAAACAAAACAAATGTTGGGAACCGATGCTCTAGAATCATATTGATAAGAACGAGCAAACCCTGAGTGGGAGTGGAACCTGGAACCTCCTCCCTGTACGATAAACACTCACGAGTTCGATCGGGTTCCCCCTGTAGTCCATCATAAGTAATGACATCATTATTGGCCTGATTGAAACGTCCTGCTCCAGAGTCGACATGAGCTGAACTGCGGCGCGACATCGTCTCCATCGGCATCAATTATTTAAAACGACCTAATGGAAGAGCTCCATATTTATGAACTCCGGAGATACATTTGGACTTTTAATGAACAGGTCCCTATGGAGATGTGTGGACCACCTGATCATACTGAGAGATGAGTATCAATATAGTGTTTGCAGCGTATTCTAGTCGTAAAAACAAAATGCCGTTCAAACACTGTGAGGGGAACGTCACATTTAGCGAGGTTCATAACTCAAAAACACAGAAGAAAAGCTCTCCTATGTTGTTCTTATAGCCAGACCGTTATGTGGATTTGACGGTTGACCGTGGCCGTCCTCTGAGGTGGTCACGTGATGTTGCTGTGACGTGTCTGCTCAGCTGAGGTTTTAGCGCCGTCTTCCTGCGTGTAGTAGCAGGCTGACAGCTGAGGAAGGCCAAGCCGAAACGGTCAGGTACGACATCAACATGAAGGTCTGGCTATAAGAACAGAAAGAGCATAATTACTAGAAGACCTAATGAACCCAACTGGACGAGAGAAGCTCTCCTACGATCCCGCTGATTCGCTGACCATGTGGTAACACTCGGCCAATCACAGTGCTCCTCGGCCAAGACTGGCTTCACCGACTCCACATGCTGACGGTTTTGTCCGCACCAAACACACGACGTCGGCCAAAACCTGCTCCACCAGGACCCACTGGAGATGATCGGTGTGAAAGGGCCTTAAAGGAACAGGCCACCGTTTTTACACACTGAGATGTTCTTACCTGAGCTTAGAGAGTTCATCTGTACCTGTCTGGTCTCCACGTGGGCCTTCAGTCATGTAAACACAGCACAGACGGCATTAGCATTTAGCCGTTAGCATTTAGCCGTTAGCATTTAGCCTCTCTCTTCTCCTCCATAGCTCCAAACGCGGTGAAGATAGAAGCTACTTAACTCTTCCACGTTTTCCCTTTAAATATGGTTACGTCAAGTGTTAAACTATAAAGTATAATTACACAAAATTAAACAATGTGGATTTTCTAAGCGGATAAACAAGGGAAAAAATAGGGAAAATGTGGAAGAGTTTGGTAGCTTCTATCTTCACCTCGTTTGGAGCTGTAGAAGAGAAGAGAGAGGCTAAATGCTAACGGCTAAATGCTAACGCCGTCTGTGCTGTGTTTACGTGACTGAAGGCACACGTGGAGACCAGACAGGTACAGATGAACTCGTCAAAGCTCAGGTAAGAACATATCTCAGTGTGTAAAAACGGGGGTCTGTTCCTTTAAGGAGGAAACTATCGATATCTGATCAAATGAACAATAAGCTTCGATACTACTTTTAGTATCGAGGAATCCATTTTTCTTTGACAACTCTATACTTCTTTAGGAGCCCAAAAACACCTTAACAATGTCTCCAGATGCACTTATATTCATCCGTGGCCAAAAGAGGTAAGTTTGTTCTGATAAAGCTTTAGCTCATATTGCTCCACACTCAAAAGAGTCCCTGGAATGAAAGATGGAGGAACCGCCTGAATCACTGAACGAGACGTGTTTTTGTCAGTGAAGTCTGTTCTGACCCGGTCTGGCCTCGCGCTCGGACCCCCTGCTTTAGTCCAATTATCAGTGGCAGGAATCCTCAGAGACTGGCAGGCCGTTCCGCTCCGACGATAATCACTAATGTGCTCCGAGAGAGAGGAGCCGGTACGACGAGGAGAGACTTTTCAAACGCTCAATTACTTTGTGCAAACTAAATTTCTTGGGTTTGTGTCGGACGCAGAGATAGAAACATTTGCTCAATATTAATGTTTCAGTTTGACCGTCTAACCTCTTTACTCCCACCTGAACCGGTTTCTTCTAAAGTGTCTTGAAAATAAGCACCGAAATATTGATGAAAACGAGACGTACACGGGAATGAAAACAAAAACGCAAGAAAAACGTGACAAAAAACAGGGGAAGAAAAGTGACAAAAAAGGACAAAAAAATGACAAAAAAGTGGCAAAAATATGACAAAAAATTGACAAAAATATGACAAAAAAATTGCAAAAAAGTGGCAAAAATATGACAAAAAAATGACAAAAAAGTGGCAAAAAAATGACAGAAAATTGGCAAAAATATGACAAAAAAATGGCAAAAATATGACAAAAAATTGACAAAAATATGACAAAAAATTACAAAAAAGTGGCAAAAATATGACAGAAAATTGGCAAAAATATGACAAAAAAATTGCAAAAATATGACAAAAAAGTGGCAAAAATATGACAAAAAAATGGCAAAAAAATGACAAAAAATTGACAAAAAATGACAAAAAAGTGGCAAAAATATGACAAAAATTTACACAAATTTGACAAAAATATGACAAAAAAATGACAGAAAAGTGAGAAAAATATGACTAAAAAGTTACATAAATAATATGACAAAAAAGACCCAAAAAAATGACAATAACTAAAATACAACTAAAAAGTGCCACAAAAAAAAAGTGCACTCCAGTCGAGAAGCTTTTAGATTTGGGTAAAGCTGAACTGGAGAAAATGTGCTTGGTAAAGGTGGAAGGTAACTCCCATAAACCAGGCCCAAACATCTGTATTGTGACGTTTTTGAAAACACATTTACTCAGTCAGACTTTCCCCAAATTCCTCGACTTTTCCCCGCGGCCCAGGAGGAAGTGTCCCGGCGCCGTTTCTAATCTGTCCCACAGAGACATACCCCCCGAAGAGAGGAAAAGCTCCGCTCTGACCAAACAACTGATAAAACGGCCACATACCGAGTGTTTTCCCTGGAGGATCCGGTTCAGAGCCTGGTTTACACCGGGTTTACTGCAGACGGGTTCCGGTTAGCGACACACGCCGGAAGAGGCGGAGATGGAGGAGGAAACGCTTGTCAGAGCACTTTATCTCTGGAGGCTTCATCAGCAACAACAACAAACCCTGTGGAACCATTAGTGCCTCTCAGGGGCTGCTGGGAATCTGGAAAGTCGGGACGTTTCCCAGCACAGCGGCACTTTTGGACTGAAAAAAACAAACAAACAAAACATAATAAAACCCAACAAAAACGACTAAAACGTGATGACAGTTATGACGGTCTTAGCTTTCAAATGAGGCGCTACACTGGCCTATGGGCTGTAAGCTCCAGTCGAGAAGCTTTTAGATTTGGGTCAAACTGGACCTGGATCCAAAAATCCCACTGGTTTTGCTTTTTTTATTGAACCCTCGGCCAAACGTTTTCAAAGGGTATCGTCTCTGTGATGTTTTCGTCCTGGAGTCTGTCCACAGTTTGGGGGAGACCATCATCTACATTTGTGCAGATCGGAAGAGAATTGGAAGATTCCCAATGTCCAGATGAAGATTTACGTTGGCAAGTTTTTCCTGGTGAATGTGCGATCTGCAAAACCTGTTGCGCTGGAGGAAGTCACCGCCCGCTTCTCAAAGAATATGAATGAAAACGATTTTTCTCCACTCATGGTCAGTGATGTTGTGAAGCCGTTTCAACCTGAAAAGACTCAGAGACAGAACGGAGTGTTTATTTAATGAACATGAATATTATTGGGGCTCAGATTGAACGAACGATGTGAAATGCACGGCGGAATCGTCCCCGAGCCTCGACCCCGGCGGTGGAGGAATCGAGCAGAGCCGAGGAGAGGCCAGGTGGAGAAAGGGGTGGAGGAGGGTCGTAGCACGGCTGGCAAGCGGCTGAGTGATTGACCACGGAGCTTAAACAAGGGGCGTGGATGAGCAGCTGCGGTGATTGGCTGTGGTGAAGGTGCGGCTCGAGCGGGGTCTGTGATTGAATTAAGGGTGATGAGGTGAATGAATGCAGCTGGAAGGGCATCCAGGTTGAATTTGCACATTAGCTTCATTTAAGGTGAAAATAAACGTGTGAACACCGTGAGGCCAGATCTTGTGTTTCAAAACGCAGACGATAGCGTAACATTTTGAGGTCAGAAGACTGAGATGGAACTAAAAGGACCTTCACTTTATTCTGCTGGAGCCACATCAGAGAAACACCTCCATATTTCACAGGAGTTATGGTGACCTTTTTATCTTATTTTGCTTTTCTGTAAATATTTGTATTTAATTGTATTGGTTTATTCTCGGGACAGTGCAAGTTAATGAACATGTCACACCAGATTGTCCGTTGTCCCGCATGTGCACTCTCAAACACACATTCATCCTGACCTATTGTACATGTTTTTAGTGGTAGGGGAAACCAGAGTACCCAGACGAAACCTACACAGACACGAGGAGAACATGCAAACGCCACAGAAAGGCCCCGTCCAGGTGGGAATTGAACCCGGGACCTTCTAGCTGTGAAGCACGAGCGCTAACCGCTGTGCCACCGTGCCGCCATTTCCACGTGATCTGATGTTTTGTTTTCACACAATTTATGAAAATAAATCAGACTTTCTTACTCAGTTACTCACAGTACTCAAGTAACATTTTGTCCAAGTACTTTTTTTTACTTTGACTTGATTCATTATTTTGGTCACTACATTATTACTTGTACTTGTGTAAAGTCATTTCAAAGGGACTTGAGTAAATATATTGGCTCCTCGGTGGCGGTGACAGTTCCTGGAGCCACAGGCACTTTTATTATTTGATACGTGAGTTCACTTAGAAATGCCAAGAAATATGACAGAAACATGTTGTTGAAACTTCTTCTTCTTGGCTGGAGCTGGTGAAACGTCCGTAGGGCTGGTTTGAACAGAACGACAGAAAATCAAAATCATGTTCCTCGGGGAAAAGTCCTCACACAGAAAAATATGTCATTTTCAGAGTCTGCAAAACTAAATCAGTTCCACCTCACAGAAAGCATTTTTTGTAATCCAGTGTTATTCATTTTTCACTCTTTCTACATGTTTTCTCGTGGACTGTAAGCAAAATATTATTTAGCTCACACAAATGAAGCCAAGTCCTTAAGAACGTTTTACAGAGCAGAAAAAACTCGAATCCCCTTTGTTTTCCCTCTGGCAGTTTCCAGGCTAAAGCTTCTACCGTATGTGGCGTCTGACATTAATATTGTTGCGATACATCTGACAAGAACAAACTGGGCCTTTGAACTTGGTCATATTGAATAAACTCCTAACATTTTAGTGGTACATAGGCTATTTATTGCTATATATGTGTTTTTTAATTATTGATTCTATAGATTCTGCTTTGCTTGTGTGAAGGTGTGCAACAGACTATCTATCTATCTATCTATCTATCTATCTTTCATCCATCCATCTATGCAGGCACATATCAGCCGCTTTGTCGAGCTTTTCCATAACAAAGGCCAGGGCCAAACCGGTCTGACCAGGTTTAGGTTTTGGGAGCGACCTCGGGCTGAGGCCAAAGCGCTGACCCGTGTGACGTGAACAGACTCTGGCCTCTGATTGGCCACGAGAGAGTGGACGGCCCTCACTATTGACACGCAGGTCATATGGATTTAATATTTCACATCATACTGCTGTGCTAGAAGGGGATTTAGCCGCTGTTAGCGCAGCTTTAGCTGGTGTTAGCATAACATTTGCATGTAGCTTACCTTCATTGTTGTATTAAAGGAACAGGCCACCAGTAACGTAAACACAGCACAGACGGCGTTAGCATTTAGCCTCTCTCTTCTCCTCTATAGCTCCAAACGAGGTGAAGATAGAAGCTACCAAGTGTTACACTATAAAGTATAATTGCACAAAATTAAACAATGTGGATTTTCTAATTGGCAGCCAAATGCAACCACTTAACTCAATTGTATTGCTTGTATTCAAGGCAACACTTATTACAGTGTATACATAACAGAGGATGCTAACCATGATGCTAATATGAGCCTCATGCTACATGCTAAAGCTAGCTTCAAGTGCCGGTTTTTCGCCTCTACTGGACAATCTGTTTCTGAATGACACAAGACATTCACATGGAGCAGATTTGGACTTGACTTTATTTGTGTGATAAATGTGCCAAATATTTGCCGTGGTGTCAACATTTACATTGACGGGTGTAGTTTGGATCTAAAGGAAGTCTGTGGTACAATCTGAACATGTCGCTGATGAATCCTGTTCAAACCGGACGGTGAACTCCCAGACCTCGTCACATCTGCTCCTCCGAGTCCAAACTTAGCTTTGATAAGAGTTTTTTTGGACATGGAGACGATCACAATGAGCGCGGAGGCTTTTGGAGGTTTGACACCGCGGCTAAATATAACGCCGCCCGAATCCGGCTCTGCAAACGAAACACCACCGCACAACGGTTAAAACTCAGATTAAAATACTTTGGGAAACATTAGATTAAGAAGTGGCTGTTTGGGAAACAGATGAAACATTTACAGAACATTACAGCGAAACATGCAGTTGAATATGTTTTAGACCAGAATATTTGCATTTCTGATTTATTCACATGGCATGTCATTATTTTCAGGGAAATGTGGATTTAATTCCTGCTGGAAACAAAATGTAATGCTTCAATTTATTTAATTATGTTGATGCCTTGTCTGTGTAATTTCTCGTTTATTTGGAAATGGTTCTGCATTCGCTCAGAGTGGTTTAGAAAAGATATATGTGTGTATGTGTATATGTGTGTATGTATATATGTGTATATGTATGTAACCTTAAGCTGCAAAGGCTATAACATAGTCAACACTAAAAAATGGGCCTTGTTTTCCTCCGTTTGTCTTTAAGTGATGCAGGAAGTAAGAGGTAAACGTTTACAACAATGAGAAGTGAGTGAGAGGGAATTCTCTGGAACTGTTTCATGACGTTTTGTCGCTTTGAGCCTCAGATTTATCCAGGAAGTGACTCCAACATCTCACTGGACTCCTTCAGTGTGACATGTTCGCCCTGTCGGTGTTTATTTCCCCGATAATGACCGGAATTCTATACATTATCCCTTACTTAATATATACACAAAGGGCCTGTCTCACTTGCCAGGAGACTAGATGGAGACTCGAGTTGCCGCTGGTCACTGAGATCTCTCCGATGCGTTTCCTGGAGATGAGGCGAGTCTCCAGGTAGTCTCCAGGTAGTCTCGGTGAAAATGAACAGGCATCTCCACATGGCCTCGAGAGGTCTTTGAGATCTCCTTGGTCTCCGACAGGTCTCTGAGACATTGCAGGGACTTCACAGAACCGTCTCACAGGTTGAGGAGAACAAATGTTTTTTGTGACACAACCGCGCACATGGAGACGTCTTCAAGTCTCCATGCAGACTTCTCTCAGAAAGCGAACATGGTCATTGTCACTGAGACTACCCGGGGACTCGCCTCATCTCCAGGGGACTTCTCGGAGACAACGGCGACTCGAGTCTCCAACTACAGGCCGGTGAGATATAGCCTGGCATCCAGAATGATATCCCTCTGTATATTTTTATACCCGGGGGGTATCAGTCTGGAAATACCGCCCTTGTTCAAACAGACCCGTGTGTGACCGGGTGTTTTAGTTTAGCCACAGGTTCGTCCATTGAAAAGTCGTCCCATCAGTTTTATGTCATTTATTTAAAGATTTCCAAGTTACGTTTCAGTTCAGATACTTTCTAGGTTTTCATCTTAAAAACAATCCAGGTTGTCCATTCGTAGCAGCAGTTTTCACATTTCCTCATCAACAGGTTCACACAGACAGACTTCGGCTTCACTGTCGAGCTCACAGTGGATTCAGCGTCGACAAAGCGGCAAAGATGCATATATTTCATGTTATAATTAGGGCCGGGACTTTAACGCGTTAATTTAGATTAATTAATTACACAAAAATAACGCGTAAAATTTTTTTGACGCATTTTAATCGCACTTGTTTTTACAACGCGGAACGTTTCTCACTGGATGAGTTTAGGAGGACCGATTATACCGGAGCACCAACGAGCGTTCAGACGACAACAAACCACAGTGAACATGGAGAAGCTGATGAGACCTCTTTGCTTGGCCTTGTGGAACTTTTGCTATAAAAACGAATGGAGTGTGCGAGCTCTGCAACAAGGACTTCGCACATCGAGCCTCAAGTATCACCTCAATGCTAACGTTAGCCCGACTCCGACTACAAGGACCCACACTCTACCAGATGGTTTAAGGACCAGGATAACTAAGTCCTGGTCCTGGCTCACTGGATTGCACTCGACTGTAGACCACTTGGAGTGGTAGAAGATAAGGGTCTGCAAAATGTACTACAGATTGCGTTGCATTGTTATTAAGAGTTGGACTGAAATGATTTTTTTTATTTTTTTTTAAACCAGCTGTTTTTAAATCAACAAAGTCTGTTATGGCCTCTGAAGCAACAATAAACAATATTTTGTTGCTTAAGCTCATGTATTCAGTCATTATTCAATGCTATACTAAAAATCCATATGAAAAAACTTACTCCTCACTGTTCTCGGGTCAAATATTTATATGCGATTAATTTCGATTAATTAATTACAAAGCCTCTAATTAATTAGATTAATTATTTTAATCGAGTCCCGGCCCTAGTTATAATTTAAATTGCTGTTAAACACAAGAATGACAATGAAAGTGCTGGTTCAAGTCATCAGTAATTAAAGAGCTCTTATGATGACGTGGAAGACCCTAGACTCTCGCATGCTAGCAGAGCACACGCCGCTTTAGGATCCATCACTCACGCTGGGACGTCCTGCTTCACGTACTGGCTCGTGGGGAACCACCACACCTCCCACGTCCAGAACCACCATCTCGCGTTGCACCTGAAGCCCCGCCTCAGACCCATAGCTGCACCAAACACAGGGCTCAGATTAGGCCTAACAATGTGATCCATATTAACGCTAATAAACGCCACTGACTGCCCTTCGCTGATTGGTTTACTCACTTCCTGTTTGCGTAAGTTCCGCTCCAGAAATGAAGTCTTGCCAGATGTTTTTCAGGCCCTTAAGTCATCGTTAGAAAAGGCTTGAAACCTGTCGTATGGGACATGTTTGTGGGACCTGCATTTCAAGCCAAAGTTTGTCGACAATAAAGTTCTTGATCTGAAAAGTGATTCTGATCCAGCGTCTCTCGTCGGTTGTTGTTCTCAGACCTCCTGGGACCACAACACCACGGCTCCAATGTCCCTGTGAAGCTGGCCCGGGCTCAGATTCCTGTCACATTCCTCCCCCCTCTCCCCCCCCTCTCTCTCTCTCCCCCCCCCCCCCCCCCTCCCTCTCTCCCGTTGCACCTGTCATCACTCTGTTTTCTGTCGCTGGTCCAGGGGAGAGCTCCTTCAGTCGTCCCAGACTCGACAGCGGGACATAGACTCAGCTGCTCCGTCTGAGAGGATCACAAACGCATCCGGGACGAATTCAAAACGCCAGCCGTCACAGATCATTTCCAAAGACATAATAAAGACTTGAAAACGTAAATTATAATTATCTCAATCGTGAAGCTCAATGAGAAATGTATGGAATTATTCATTCCATAATTTGAAAGCTAAGACCTACAAAAGTAACTGTACGTTTTTGTCACATTTTTGTTGTTTTTCATAATTTTTTTTGTGGCTTTTTGGCTTGTTTTTGTCACACTTTTCTGTTGCTTTGTCATCCCTTTTTCTTTGCTTTGTTTATCGTGTATTCGTCACATTTTTTTGTTGCTTTTTCATCCTCGTTTTCCGTCGTGTCTATTTTGAGGCTTCTCTTTGCAGCTTTTAGATTTGGGAACGGAAGGAAGCGATAACTGAGCGATAACCCCTGGAATGTTTTTAATATACATTTGTCTCGGTTCACTGCTTTACTCCAAATCCCGGGCTTGGTTTGGTCCATTGTGCATGTTTTACATACTCTTTGGGAAATGGAGAACTGGGCGGGGAAACGCAGAGAGTGTTTTTGACGCCGCTGAGGAACGGAATGCGTCTGTACTTTCACAGGACAAAAAAACAATCTCTCTCTCAACGCGAAAGCATTAGCGCTCAGTCCGGATTCTGCCCCAAACAGCTTTTCATCGCGGTTTCTCTGGAGGCTTCCCCGACGTGAGCGAGGTTTGTCGGACGTAGGTTTGAACGAGTTCGCACAAAGACAGGAAGAGAGAGGAGACGACGAGCTCCTGACCCACATCCCCCGCCGATAACACCGAGACAGGCAGGCTCCACTCCGGCAATCTGCCCCCCGACCCCCGACAGGGTGACACGTGCACTTATTACAGTTATTTTCCGATATCGATACTTTTGACGCTGAGAACCTTCACGAGATCGGTCAAACTCTGGCTCCAGGACAATCCGTCAACGGTAAAAGTAAAACAATATGACCTTTTATATCAAGAAAACATTCGTTCAGAGAAAAAAAAACACACACGACGAGTAGGATTTTCATTCATAAACTCATATATTTATTGTTTGTTTTGTGAACTCTGAATCGTGGGTCCGTCAGAGGGAACTCCTCTCAAAGACGACGGGGTTAAAGCGAGTCCAGCGTCTCCAAGAGAAACTAAACTGGAAACAGTCGTGTTGAATCTGCTCTGGGTTTTGTTTAAGTTCCGTTTGTTTTATTCCATTTCAGTTTTTGTTTCGGTGTTTGTGTCGTTTTTGTCTCGGCAGAACCACGAATCTTCTTCAGGATTGGTTTACTGACCTGGGGGAGACATCGACTCGTCTTGGATGTGAAATGTGCCGGACTAGAGGAGCCTCAGCTTTAACTCAATAAAGGAACGATATATTTTAGAGGAGACGGTCTTCAGGACAGAAGAGGGAGGACAGGAGAGGAGAGACAGAAACGAGGAGAGGAGAGAGACGGAGGCAAGGCGGGTGAAGTGTCTTGCCCAAGGACACAACGACAGTGAGCGCCTGCAGGACCTTCCGCTCAAGCGACGACCCGGCGCCACTGTCGCCCCAGAGAGCGAGAAGAATGAAAGAGAAGAGAGAGATCTGTCCTCCTCAGACCTCCTCTGACGCTGCTCCTTCTTTTTTGGAATCTGCAGATTTTTTGACAAGCTCTCTCTGAAGAACCGACTAAACATGAATGTCCTAAATAAATCCGCCCTATTCCCCTCATACAGCGCCCCCTGCTGTCACAGTTCAACACTAACACATTTAGAAGCTTCATACACAGGATTATAGACCAGACATTTAAAAAAAATTAGGCTGAAAATGTTGTTGGTGCAGATCTATATATTTCCATGACTGAAACATTTACTATAATAGTATGTTTAACTACAGGCTGTTTGAGTGATTTAAAACAATACATCAAATAACTTACTTAAAAAGGGCATTCACTTCTGTACTTCAACTTAAACTGTGAAACTAATATATGATGGACTCATTCAAAGTGAGATATGTACAGCCTTTATTTGTTATAATGTTTATGGCTCAGCTTGTGAAAACCCCAAATAAAAAATCTCATAAAATTTGAATATTTAGAAAAATTATAACAAAGAAAGGCTTGACTTCACTTTGCATGTCATATATTAGTTTCACAGTTGAATTACAGAAATGAATGCACTTTTTAACGATGTTCTAATGTTCCGAGTTTCACCTGTTTCACTGTTTCCTAATCTGCCACATTACAGAGTTAACATTATCCATAATAATAATCTCACTGTGAAACTCCCGCCTCTTTACACGGATCTCACGTGAAGCCTTTAGAGACGGAGCGCGGCTGAACCAGACCATGGAATAATCCGGACATAAATGACAGTAATGCATCGAAACGACCTGTGCGACGGATCCGTTGCATAATCGCGTCAGTGGACGTCGGCGCTTTCTAACGTCCACAGACACTTTCTCTGTGCGGCTCGTTTAAAACAACAAAACGCACATTTGTCCTGCACAACCTGCTGCGCGTGGACGAGGGGAAACACTCATCCTCCCGGTGGTTTAAACGGACTGGAAGTGTCTGTTTCATCAACAGTTTGACCCCGTTACATAACGTCCATACCAGAGCCATTACACGCCAGGCTCATGATCGTTACTGTTTAGACAAATGTTTCGCTCTCATTGTTGACCCCGACTCTCACGTGTTCCTGCCGTTTTACACATGGACCCATTAGTTTAACAGCACTCAGCGGTATATTTATCCAGGGTTCCCGCGGGGCATTGAAAGCCATTACATGAACCGAAATCAAGGCCTTAAATGTCCCCACAAAGCATCAGATTGGATCCATACTGGCATTAAATCAAAATGTGTTGGAAAATGATGACATTGCTCGACAACCTTTACTGTATAAATTCAGTGAAAATAATATAATGATGGTCTTAAACATATTCAGTTGTAGTTTTGCCTGAAATTGTTAAAACGTTTCTCGTTCTGTCCGATTCTCTTTCCTCTGAAAGGTTTGAAACTCCTCCAGATTGAGGCTAAATGAGCTGCAATGTGCCGTAGAGGAATATATTATGCATCGAAGGCGACGCTACAGACTGTCTTTGAATGAATCCCAACTTCAAGTGAAATGGAAAAACCCCGGAGCTCCTTCAGCAGCTCAGTCGTGTGCACTCGCTCTGGCTCTAAAGGGTCATTTCTCTTCTGAGTTCAGTGATGGGTCACACAAACATTTTCAGTGGGTCTCCAGCCTATTCCAGAGAACTTGTATATATTCCATCTGGAACTGCATAGAAACACTACCAGAGTGTGGTAGAATGAATGTAATTGGGTTGTTTTGATCATGTTCAATAAAAACCCTAAACATTTTATATGATATATGACATTTTATTTGGGTCGTGGCTCGTCCTCCTGATGGCGGGTCCCGGAGTGGTTTCCACTGAAAGTGTTGATAGCCTTAAATGGGATGAAATTAAACCTATTTTAAACATGGTGCATACGTGTTTACTGGTGTCTAGATGTGTGTTTAGGTACATACATATGACATGTGTTTATTTTGTTGTGGGATGAGTGAGCTTTGGAGATTATGAGTGAATGTCTTGTGTTTGTATGAGTCATGTGTAATTTATCAAATGCATTTACCATTATTCTAAAGTAAGTTTTTAGTTTTTTTGTGTACGTGTTTTACTGTTTTGTTGTAAGGTCAATGTCAATTACCTGGACTCGAGGACCCCTCGGAAACTAGATGGTTCATCTCAATAGGTTATTCCACTTCAATAAATAAATGTCAAGTTGCTGCTCAGAGCAACTAAATGCTTCCTGTGGGAGGAGCCGGATATTCCTGTGGCTGGAACTGCTTTTTGTGACGATGTCGAGCAACAGCAGAGCGTGAAAACCCCAGTTACCTAATGTAACTACGGTTCTATGAATATGTTGCAAAGCTGATGCATAATCTCTCAGAAGCTCCGCTTTCCACCTGAGAAGATCAAACGATCTAACCGCTCCAATCACCCGATGAGCCTGGAACACCCCAGGCCCTATAAAAGGGGATCTAGCCCAACACTCTGCTCCTTTGAACTCAGCCGTCGGAGGAGAGGACTTGCCTGCTGGGCCCGAAGCTAAAGAGCTTCACAACATATTCATAGAACCGTAGTTACATTAGGTAACTGGGGTTTCTATTTCATATGTTGCTTCAGCCCTGTAGGCTTTCGCTGATGCATAAGCCATCGCGAAGCCGAGGAGACCGATGTACTTCCAGCAGGCATGGACTCAAGTGACTGGAGCGAGCCCAGGCCGACGTGCACATGTCAGCAAGAAGCCCACAGGCTGGTGAGGAGTGCAGTCACCATCCAAGGCACCAATATCTCTCACCCAAACAGAGAAGACGGGAACGCCACCCCAGCCGCCAACCAAAAGGGGCTGGGAGCGCCCGGGTCAAAAGTACGAGGGTGCAAGGCCGCCTCTCCCAAGTGCGCCGCTGGGGAACTAAGGTCGCCCGCCACCCAAAACAGGATGGGCGATAGAGTCGGAGGCGACATCCAGCAGGTAAAACTGCACAAAAGTCGTCACCATATGAGCAGAGGGACGAGCTTTTTCTGTCAACTGCCATCGAGGCACTGAACACAAGCGGTCTCTTCACGCTGTTATCAGAGATAGAGACAGAAGCTCTTTAGTGATGTAATGGGCCTTTGCTTCCTCGATGTCCGTCCGAGAAAGCTGGTCTCGACCACGCACCAGACTATCCAAGAACGCCGCGAGGAGGGTCGTGTTACGCCAACGCCACGACCTGAGCAGCGTTGGCGTAACACCATGGTTAGCTTTTTAGGGAAAAACAGCGCCGGACCACGGTGAGGACGAGGGCAGCAGAGACAGTCGGACACCGTCCTCGATGGGCGGGACGCCGGGCGACTTAGACCGCTCGTCCACACCAGCGTAAACCCCGTATGCCGGGGCAGGGGATTTCGCTGGGCCGGGACCACTCACGCTGAGCGTAGTGCAGCAGTGGTTCCATCCGCGGGGCGAGGACATCAGGTCGAGGCTGTCGGGACGCGGCGCTCGCGCTCCTCCCTAACATCCACGAGTTTCCTTCCTCCGGGACGTGCCGCCAGCCCAGGCAGAAGAAGCCGGACACCTCGACACCGGAGGGTGACGCCATCGCAGGTGCGAGACTTCCATTATCCTTAGAATGCTTGTAGACATCTTCATAGGTTTCTCAAAGGCGAGCTGAGTTCAAAGGAGCAGAGTGTTGGGCTATAGGCCCCCTTTTATAGGGCCTGGGGTGTGCCTGGCTCATCGGGTGATTGGAGGCCGTGCTTCACTATTGTCTTCAGGAGATCCGGAGAGTGACGGATCTCCTGACGGATGTTTTGGTGAAAACTCTGTTTTATAAAATGACTGATCTGTTTCAGTGCGACGTTTGTGAACATTAGTTTGTAAAAAAATTGACTCCCACTGCCTCCGGACGTGACGACAATGCTCTTCACCTTTTCTACACCTCGTCTTTGTTTATGAAAAACTATTTTATGGAACACGCTCGAAAAATCCAAAAGAAACTTCGTCGGCTTGATATGAACTTCCGGTTGTATTTTTCATTTGCGAAAGTCGAGTCGCCCACGAGTCCGAACTTTGCCAAACGAGATGCAAATGAGTCGCTGAGACCGCGGCAAAAACACAGACTAAATCAGCCCAGAGAGGAGACGGAGAGGAGACCAGGAGGAGACATGGAGGAGACAAAGAGGAGACCAGGAGGAGACCATGAGGAGACATGGAGGAGACAGAGAGGAGACAGAGAGGAGACCAGGAGGAGACATGGAGGAGACAGAGAGGAGACCAGGAGGAGACCAGGAGGAGACCAGGAGGAGACATGGAGGAGACAGAGAGGAGACAGAGAGGAGACCAGGAGGAGACATGGAGGAGACAGAGAGGAGACGAGGAGGAGATGAGGAGGAGACGAGGAGGAGACGGAGAGGAGACGAGGAGGAGATGAGGAGGAGACGGAGAGGAGACGAGGAGGAGACGAGGAGGAGATGAGGAGGAGACGGGGAGGAGATGAGGAGGAGACGAGGAGGAGATGAGGAGGAGACGAGGTGGAGACAGAGAGGAGACAGAGAGGAGACGAGGAGGAGACACATACATACATGTATTTATATAAATCAAATCCTATCATGACTGAGAAGTGCCTATGAACTGGACCCACACAGCAGCAGGTCAAATTTAAATCCACATCCTTATTTATTGAGTACAAACGTACAGTATGCATCATATTTAGGTGTTTCGTTGCTAAATAAAGTTTGAGCCAAAAAGAAGAAGAAAAATAAACAGTTTCAAATCATCTGTATCTGTTCCTCTGAGTCATGGACTGAACAAGAACTTATGAACAGAGTTATCGCTCAGACTGAAAATCTCCACACTTCCTGTACTTCCTGTGTTAGCGTCAAAATGCTAATCTCACTCAGAACTTTATCTGAGCCTCGTCTGCGGTGAATGGATTTGTGGATCGGCTCCCGGCGCTAACCGACGGCGTCTGCTCAGGTTTGTTTGCCGACAGGAGGAGCGCGGTTTCTCTTATCAAGCGTGAGCCCGAAACACGTCGAGTTTTTATTATATACAGGCTTTATCTGCAGCCGGAGAAAACGGGCACTGGGATTTCACGGACCCGATGTTATTGAGTTTGTGTCAGGCTTGGATGGAGAAGACTCTGCCAGAGGAAGAAATGACTGTCCAAAATGAAATAAAGAAGCTTGAATGTTGAATACTTGCTGGAGTATTTATCGTAATTAGCAAAGAGCTAAATTAACATGTTTTTCTGGATTCCAAACCACTGGCGTTCGGATATGAGCTACCAGTCAGACTTTGTGGCAAGGTTTAGCTATATTTTCACATCACGGACTTTCTGCCAAGCCCTATCCGTACGGGGATGACATCGGACCTCTGGTAAAAGGTCAAAAATTCCGAGATCCTCTGAGTTTCTGCCCGTGGGGACTTGGAAGCTAAAAACTCCCTGACCTTGACCTCGGGTAAGTCTTCAAACTGGACTGTTCAGTGAAAACACACCACAGCCCATTTGTTTTCCATTCGCTGAACCAAAGTCAGTGTCAGTGAGCGCTTCTCCTTTGGGGTTCATGGGTTTAGGGAAGCCTAAATATTCCGAACGTGTCCACATATTATATTTCAACTTAACAACAGCATCAGCAAAAAGGGAAATAAACGTGCTTTATTAATTGTAATACATTCTGATCATCAGCAGATGGCAGTACTACTATTTGCTGACACCGGAGACAGAAAAGCCTCATCGGGTCTGTGGACCCACCACCTGCAGGGGGCGCTATAGGGGCTGGTGCAGCTCCAACAGCTGCCCCCACGACCCGGCAACAGACAAGTGGAAGAAGATGGATGGATGGGTCATGAGGCTTCATTTTGTTCATCACTAATTACGGGCTGTGGAGGATGGTTCACTGTTCTTCAGTGTCTGTCTTTCTTGGCAGGAACTGGAACCCACTGTCCAGAGCATCCTGAACGTGTAGTGCCCGACAGAAGATACACATGATACACATCCTCCAACACATTCTTATCCCATTCTTATTCATGAACCGTATGGAGGACGGGATAAATACATTTTGACATCTGTTGTGTTTGCACATTGGTAACCTGAACCTACAGAAGAGCATCTCAAACTCCAAGCAGTTTCCCGAGCCTCTCTGGCCAGAGACATATCCTACAGAGAGTTTAGGAAGAGACCTTTCTTTGGTCGCCTCGACAGTTCTCACGAGTTTTAAAGTTTTCTTCTGTTTTCCCAGACTCTTCCTGTAAAGTTAAGGCCACGAGAAAACCCCAGAGAGAAGACCTCGGACAGAGAGACACGTCACGACCTGAGCTTCCCCTCAAAGGTCTATAAGAAGCGCCTGGGAAGAGGGAAGTCTGGACATCCCCGCTCAGTCCCGGGACGAAGCCAGAAAAGACTGAAGTCGTTTTATAAAGCGCTCACTCTGACAAAGTTAGAGCCATCTGTTCAAGTGTTTGTGTTAGTCATTGTTTTCATGAATCATAGAGGGGTCGACCCGGTGCCCACCTCCGGTCACCGCCACCCCCCAAAACAATCCCATTTGCATCCATCGCCGTCTGCGTCCCGGTGCACGCTGGGGAACGCGGCTCGCCCACGCCTTTTCAAGTGCTCTCTCCGCGCGATTAACAAGTTTCAGGAATAGTCCGGCGTCCGCCCCCGGATCACTCCACCGCCGCGGGAACGAAAACACTTCACAGCAGTGGGCAATCGGCCCCGCGCTGTTTACTCAGGTTAAAACGGCGGATTATTACGTTAGCGGGATTTTTTTCCTTTGCTAAATCCCAGCGCGTTTGAAAAGTGACAATGCACTTCTCCATCCTTTATGTTCCTGGGAGCCGTGTTGGTAAAGTGCTTGATTTCGTGACTCATTCATCAAATATTACTTCAATAAAAGTAAAAAAAATGCTCAGTTAAAGTTCTACCTATAAGTGAAAATACTATACAGCAACACCTTTACCTCTCTGATTACTTCACTCTTAAGAAGTAATATCAGCCATCTCAAAATCTAAGTTCCTTAAATGTTGAGCTTATCTACATTATAACATGGAATAACCTCTCAGATCATGCTCCTCCCCTCGCTGTCTCCAGATGAAACAGTGAACAGTCATCAGGAGCAGAGAACATGAGTAAACCAAGTCTCTGCCTGTTTCATGTTGAGGAAGGAGCATCACCAACTCTTCATCGTGGTCAGCGAGACCATACAGTTTAGAAACACATTTCTCAAGTCAGGAACTATAGAAACGATCTCTATAAGTATAGTCTTAGCTCAGCAGGTTCTCTGCAGTGGCTCTGGAGGGACAGGACTGTTCCTCTGTCTTCTGGTCCTGGATCAAATAAATGATTTACTATTTGAAACTCCACTGGACATTGTCATGTCTCAACTCATTGTTTCAAATACTGCAGAGATAACACTGAATCAGATGAAACACGTTTAATTTTAGTGCACTTTTCTCCTAAATATGTTTTTAATATTTTTGTATAAATGTTTTTATTTATTGGTTTATTTGGTCGGGACATACATGGGTCTCATGCATGTAAACAAGCCACACCGGATTGTAGCCGTGGGCTAATTTGCATCCGTTGTCCCTTTGGGACCTGTGGATCGGGGACTTGTCTGGACCTTTTTGGATCATCGGGACTGGTGAGCATTGACTGTTTCATATAAACATGTGGACCTAGCATATGATGCTAACTGTGCTAGCAGTAATGCTAACTAGCTTCATCCAGAGCTTCTGCTACTTTGGTTTATTGAAGGTTCAATTGAATTATCAATGATTTCCTTCTGATATATCATTAATGGGGCGACATTGGCGCAGTTGGTAAAGTCTCATGATCGGAAGGTCGGGGGTTTGAAACCCGACTCGTGACCTTGGGCAAGACACATCCACCTCTCCTCCAGTGTCTGTGTTCACTGGTTTATGAATGAGTGACTGGTTCCTTGATCTTGACGCTACATAAGTTGGGACCATGAATGTTTGATTAATTGAACTTTATTGATTGAGTAATATTGTTCACTATACGTGGCCTATAAATATTTTAGTGATTTATGAATGACATGTTTACACTGGAATTTGCTGAAATCGTTTCGATGTAGCCAGATCATATTATTGGTCCAGTTCATCCGGAGGAGGCTTTTATGGTTATTTTATGTTGAGTTTGTGAACAGCCAGAAACCTGCAGAGTCTCCCCCACAGCTACTCTCTGATGGCCGGGCAGGAGGCGGCTGAAGCCTGCGCCTCATTCTCTCACCTACTCACTTTTCCATTTTCCACTCTTCACCTCTTAACCCCCGCATTAACCGAGTGCATTTTCTCCGCTTTACCCAAATCTAAAAGCTTACAGCCGATAGGCCAGGGCAATGCATCATTTGATAACTAAGACCTACAAGACTGATTTAAACTGATCTTTTTCTTCGCGTTGTCGTCACTTTTTAGATCTTTTTTTTCTCGCGTCTTGTGGAGTATGAATGGGCCTTTACTCCTGCGCAGCTCCCTCCGCTCCACAACAGTCTTTCACTGTCTTCTGAAGAGCGTAGCAGATGAATATAATCCGTCGTATTTTCCAATGAACGGACATTAGTCAGAGCAATAGTGGGATAGAGAGTTGTGGTGCGAGTCTTGCCCTGATACCTCCTCGTTTGTCCCTTACTTGTTTCCTGTAGCTCCTTGAGGCACCTCCACACAAACACAACAGAAACTACAAATGCATTTCCTCTGAACTCAGGAACCCACTCACTTTTACGTATTGTTCATTTCAACTTGAACAATTGAACCAACGGATCCACCTTTAAAGGAACAGGTCAGAGTTCTTCCAGACTGAGATGTTCTTACCTGAGCTTAGACGAGTTGATACTGACTGGTCTTTGTGGAAGAGCGTGGTCGCTTCTAACTTCACCCCGTTTGGAGCTATAGGAACATGCTGGGAGAGGCCAAATGGTAACAACATCTCTGGTTGTTTTGTGTGACTGAACGCACGCATCAACTCGTCTAAGCTCAGGTAAGAACATATCTCAGTCTGGAAGAACGGTGTTCCTTTAACCTCTTAACCCCCGCCTTAACCAAGCACATGTTCACAAGGAAAGCTTCTTACAGCCCATAGGCCAGTACCTCATTTGAAAGCTAAGACCCACAAAACTGATCCAAATAGATCTTTTTCCTCGCGTTGTTGCCCCGTTCTGGTCACTTTTTTGGTGTGGCTGTTTTTCGTCACTTTTTAAATCATGTTTTCCATCTTTGTTTTCATCTCGTTCATTTTCATATTTGTTTTTGTCGCCATTTTGCCGCTTTTTTCAAGAAGCTTTTATTTCGGTAATGCCAGAGGAGCCCTGACCTCAGACGGAGCCCAGAGGAGCCCTGACCTCGGACGGAGCCCAGAGGAGCCCTGACCTCAGACGGAGCCCAGAGGAGCCCTGACCTCAGACGGAGCCCAGAGGAGCCGTGACCTCAGACGGAGCCCAGAGGAGCCGTGACCTCAGACGGAGCCCAGAGGAGCCGTGACCTCAGACGGAGCCCAGAGGAGCCGTGACCTCAGACGGAGCCCAGAGGAGCCGTGACCTTCAGACGGAGCCCAGAGGAGCCGTGACCTCGGACGGAGCCCAGAGGAGCCGTGACCTTCAGACGGAGCCCAGAGGAGCCGTTACCTCGGACGGAGCCCAGAGGAGCCCTGACCTCGGACGGAGCCCAGAGGAGCCGTGACCTTCAGACGGAGCCCAGAGGAGCCGTGACCTCGGACGGAGCCCAGAGGAGCCGTGACCTTCAGACGGAGCCCAGAGGAGCCGTGACCTCGGACGGAGCCCAGAGGAGCCGTGACCTCGGACGGAGCCCAGAGGAGCCCTGACCTCGGACGGAGCCCAGAGGAGCCGTGACCTTCAGACGGAGCCCAGAGGAGCCGTGACCTCGGACGGAGCCCAGAGGAGCCGTGACCTCAGACGGAGCCCAGAGGAGCCGTGACCTCAGACGGAGCCCAGAGGAGCCGTGACCTCGGACGGAGCCCAGAAGAGCCGTGACCTCGGACGGAGCCCAGAGGAGCCGTGACCTCGGACGGAGCCCAGAGGAGCCGTGACCTCAGGAGGAGCCCAGAGGAGCCCTGACCTCAGACGGAGCCCAGAGGAGCCGTGACCTCGGACGGAGCCCAGAGGAGCCGTTACCTCGGACGGAGAGCCCAGAGGAGCCCTGACCTCAGACGGAGCCCAGAGGAGCCGTGACCTCGGACGGAGCCCAGAGGAGCCGTGACCTCGGACGGAGCCCAGAGGAGCCGTGACCTTCAGACGGAGCCCAGAGGAGCCGTGACCTCGGACGGAGCCCAGAGGAGCCGTGACCTTCAGACGGAGCCCAGAGGAGCCGTGACCTCGGACGGAGCCCAGAGGAGCCGTGACCTTCAGACGGAGCCCAGAGGAGCCGTGACCTTCAGACGGAGCCCAGAGGAGCCGTGACCTTCAGACGGAGCCCAGAGGAGCCGTGACCTTCAGACGGAGCCCAGAGGAGCCGTGACCTCGGACGGAGCCCAGAGGAGCCGTGACCTCGGACGGAGCCCAGAGGAGCCGTGACCTTCAGACGGAGCCCAGAGGAGCCGTGACCTCGGACGGAGCCCAGAGGAGCCGTGACCTTCAGACGGAGCCCAGAGGAGCCGTGACCTCGGACGGAGCCCAGAGGAGCCGTGACCTTCAGACGGAGCCCAGAGGAGCCGTGACCTTCAGACGGAGCCCAGAGGAGCCGTGACCTTCAGACGGAGCCCAGAGGAGCCGTGACCTTCAGACGGAGCCCAGAGGAGCCGTGACCTCGGACGGAGCCCAGAGGAGCCGTGACCTCGGACGGAGCCCAGAGGAGCCGTGACCTCGGACGGAGCCCAGAGGAGCCGTGACCTCGGACGGAGCCCAGAGGAGCCGTGACCTCGGACGGAGCCCAGAGGAGCCGTGACCTCGGACGGAGCCCAGAGGAGCCGTAACCTTCAGACGGAGCCCAGAGGAGCCGTGACCTCGGACGGAGCCCAGAGGAGCCGTGACCTTCAGACGGAGCCCAGAGGAGCCGTGACCTTCAGACGGAGCCCAGAGGAGCCGTGACCTCGGACGGAGCCCAGAGGAGCCGTGACCTTCAGACGGAGCCCAGAGGAGCCGTGACCTTCAGACGGAGCCCAGAGGAGCCGTGACCTTCAGACGGAGCCCAGAGGAGCCGTGACCTCGGACGGAGCCCAGAGGAGCCGTGACCTCGGACGGAGCCCAGAGGAGCCGTGACCTCGGACGGAGCCCAGAGGAGCCGTGACCTCGGACGGAGCCCAGAGGAGCCGTGACTTTCAGACGGAGCCCAGAGGAGCCGTGACCTCGGACGGAGCCCAGAGGAGCCGTGACCTCGGACGGAGCCCAGAGGAGCCGTGACCTCGGACGGAGCCCAGAGGAGCCGTGACCTTCAGACGGAGCCCAGAGGAGCCGTGACCTCGGACGGAGCCCAGAGGAGCCGTGACCTTCAGACGGAGCCCAGAGGAGCCGTGACCTCGGACGGAGCCCAGAGGAGCCGTGACCTCGGACGGAGCCCAGAGGAGCCGTGACTTTCAGACGGAGCCCAGAGGAGCCGTGACCTCAGACGGAGCCCAGAGGAGCCCTGACCTCCCCGTCTCTTCCCTGCACTGGAAACAGCGGTTTAGACAGCGGTTAGACAGCGGTTTATTTTTGTGCCTCTGTGAGTGTGAGGTCAGCGGCGCCGCGTGCAGGATCTCACTGTGTGTTTTTTTTCCCATGATGAATAAGCCGAAAGGCCACTGACGTGAAGCCAACGGCTGATTGAACTGAACATGACGACGACAAACGGTTTGGACACGATCCCCCCCAGAACCTCTCCTTCAGTTTAGTTTTGCTCTGATTTTGTTTTCATAAGACGGATACGTTTTGTTTTATTTGTATGACTTATTTGATTACTGTGGTTTGAAAATGATGCAATTCGTTGAATCTTGTTATTGTTTTTTTGCTCCTAAAAAGTAGAATAACCTCTATTATACAATGATGTGTTTCTCCTCTTTGCTCAGTTCAACACACTGAGCCCTGCTTAACTTGTGCCCAAAGTGCTTCACATACAAGTGTTGTTGTAAATGTGCTGTACACAAACATTGACGCACCAACTACAGTGGGAGGAAAAAGTTTGTGAACCCTTTGGAATGTCTTACATTTCTGCCTAAACTGGTCATAAAATGTCTGATCTTTGTTAAAATCACAAGAGCTTAAACTAATACCAGCCAAACGATTACATGTCATATTTTTATTGGCCACAACACTCACAGGAGAAATTCCAAATCTAAAAGCAGGAATAAATAAGCTAGCTAAGAAGACGGAACCCAGCCTTTAATGTATGAACGTCTGAGCTGAAACGGGTCCGGGACCTTCACCCAGACTCGGGACTGCTTCGTCACTGGCTGGTCATTTAGAACGTCTCGTTTCACCTCACGGGGATCTTTTGGATTTGCGATCCACGAGAAAGTCCGGGGTGATATTTGAAGAGCAGAAAAAGCAGACTTGGTTGTTCGCCTGCGGCGCTGGGCTCGTCCTGACAAAACCGATTCCTCCGACCCCGAGAGGAGCGATCGCCAAATGTCACAGTCGAGGGAGGAACCGCCTTTCACTGCAGATATAACTGAAGAGCTTTTCACGGTTTCAAATATGTTCTACTCTACATTTCCATAAAGGCTCCAAAGTAAAAAGGTGATTTGGTTAATAATGCACTCTCTATGAACAGTAGGTGGCGCTGTGTAGAAATGCTGCCACTGACGCGCAACAAAGAAGAAGGTGCTACTTTAATAATCTGACCACTGTTTTCAGGAACGAGTAATCTAGTGCATTACTATTTCCAAACCAGTGACTTCAGGGCCGATCTCACCGGCCTGGAGACTAGTTGGAGACTCGAGTCGCCGCTGGTCTCGGTGAAAACGGACAGGAGTCTCCCAGAGGTCTCTGCGGTCTCAAGCTGTGAGACCTGTCGGACACCAAGGAGATCTCAGAAACGCTATATACGACTCTTTGAGATTTCCTCGAGTCTCCAACTGGTCTCCAGGCTGGTGAGACAGTCCCTTTATATGCACACAATCAATCCGAGTCGCGGAGACCTCCAGCCACGGCAGTCTCCGCAACTCTCTCCGGTGAGATGAGACATTGTGTGATACTATTAACTTCCCTTAACCCTTCCCGTAGTCCCTCTGGGGGTAATACAAGTGTTAATGGGATGATTGGGGGGTCTTTCCTCTCCCCCTGGTGTCTCTGGACAGAAAACCACAATTGCAACGTCGCTGCCTCCGGGTCGGAGTCACCAATACACACTAATGGAATCACGAAGAAGAAGCTAACAGGCTAACGGCCAAAGCTAACTGCGGACTAGCGCCACTTAAACAGTATTTACAGCCAAGTTTGAGTGAAAAAAATGTATTTACTCTCACTGACAATTAATAAATACGCTATGACACCTGCAGTGGCGCTTACGGCCTCTAGGGGCACGAGTTCCTTAGTACTGCGTAAAAGTCCCAGCCCTAATTAAGACAGGGATGAAAGAAAATGTAAAAAGAAATAAAAAGTATGTTTTTTCATCATATTTGGCATGATCAAATCCTGCTTTTGGACCTATAGCCCGAGCACTGAACAAACACATGTCCCTTTTCTTCCCGGACTTCGGGGACCTGACACACTGGAGGAGTGAGTGCTTTTGTGGCAGGTGTAACTGCAGCCGACCAGAACCTTTTAGGAATAATTCTAATGTATATGACGATCCGGATGAAATGATGACGGGCTTCCAAAGAACATCTCCATTTCCTCTGCGAGTGCTGCCTTTCTGTTCCGGAGAAACGCATTTAAGTGGTTAATCCCTGTAATGTCCTCGGAGAGAGCGCGTTATTGACGTTAACGAGGATTTTTCCGTCTCCTCTGAGTTTCAACTTTCAAACCCGACCTTTACACAACCCCCCCCCCCCCCCCCAGAGACTTGTTTTCTCTCCACACAGCGCCCTCCCGTTAAGTGCAGAGTGCCGGGCCGACCACTCAAGGCTCCATCCGTAAAACGCAGTGGTCACATGTTGTAGGGGTGTCCGGATGTCCAGAGAGAAAAAAGTAGTGCTCTCAAAATTTCCCACAATGCATTCTGAACAGTAGCGAGCAGCGGCGGTCACTAAACGGGTCAATATAGCCCACAATGCATTGCGAGAGTCGGAGAAGAACGCCTGACAGCAACAGGTCTTTAGACTAAACAACACGACGGAATGAAATCAGCCGTTTCAATCGTGTGTTTGTATTTATCATTAATAAACGACTTAAATATAAACGGTTATGGTTAAAAAATGCTAGCGTTAGCTGCTAACCTTTAGCTGGAGCTGTTGAATGACCGATAGCTTCCTCTGAAATAATCCAAGCCATTCATGTAAAATCCATGTTAAATATATCTGACTCGTATTTATCCATAAATAGTCCCCTGTGTCATGAGTTTGGTTGGTCTTTATCGCAGAAATACATTATTCCCGGAGTTTAGCGACTTTTAGCAGATGTAGTCGCTAGTTCTGCTGGTGCTGATCTACTTTCTGCACGTCTTTGAGCTAACGCTGGAGTGATTTATTTATTTTTTTTGGTAATTGTTTTTTTAATTTAATTTAAATGTCAAATAAAACGTAAAGCAGTTCTGTTTAATAAAATAAACGTTTGTAACAATAAATAAATTCGGATTAAAAAAAATTATTTAAAAAATCTGCACATGACGTCACGCAGTTCGGAGACAGTAGTGACTTCCGTCAGTGGACTATAGTCTACTATATAGTGCGGGCCTATGTAGTGAATGAGGGGTTAGGGACTAGGGTGGACCCCTCCTGGAACCGCCCCCTTAACGTGGGGGAGGGTTTGAGCCTGAATGATCCTGGGGCTCTGTTGTCGGGGGCTTCGTGCCCCTGGTAGGGTCTCCCAGGGCAAACAGGTCCTATAGGTGACGGGTCAGACAAAGAGCGGTTCAGAAGCCCCTTATGAGAGACCAACAGGCCCGGGTAGAACCATGAGGCCGTCCTTCTGTGGACCCACCACCTGCAGGGGGCGCTATAGGGGCTGGTGCAGCTCCAACAGCCCCCACGACCCGGCAACGGACAAGTGGAAGAAGATGGACGGACTAGGGTGGACATCCGGACACAGCCCAAGAGCACTGATTGGTTCAACAAGGACACGCCTACTCCTTTGTGTTGCTCAGGTGAGAGGCTCTCTCTCTCCTTCCCTCGCCCGATCGGCCATGATGGGTTAGCGTTAGCTCAGATGACTTATGTGCTTTGTAATATAGGGAATAAAACAATGATTTTTAAATAGTCCTGTGTCCACATAGTAAAGAATACGTCGACAATTTCAAATTCAGATCAGCGCACGATCCAATTACAGAGGAGCCTCATCACAAAAGCAATCAGCGAAAGTAAATGAATAACAATGGGCTTTTCTGGACGGGAAACAAACGCTTAATGACTTTCTTCTGGCGGCGACTCGGCTCGGTCCGAACAAACATCCTCTCGTTTTTTGGCTAATGAAGTCGACGCCTTTACATAAAGTGTCTCCGTCTCGCACAGAACAAGCTCATTCGTTTGGTTCATTTGTTGCTTCACGTCTCAACAGCTTCTGGATCTTGCTGCGATTCTAAAAAAAAAATAAAAATGAAAAGAGTACGTGGGTTTTTCTGAGGCCGATGACGATGTTTAAAAATGTCTCGTCTGATCCGGTGCTTTTGGAGTATCGGGGGTTATAGGGCGGATTTATTCAGGACGTTCATGTTGAGGCGCTTCTTCAGAGCGAGATTAAGTTACTAATTACTATTATAATAAGCAAAAGTCTGTCAAATATGTAAAGTTCGATCTGAGGCGATCAAACGTGTGACTGATTTTCACCGTCTTGGAAAAAGTGTCAGAATAGGAAATAAAACGAGACGAGGATGAAAATGTAACAAACGCAACAACGCGAGGAAAACCATCTGTTTGGAAGAGGTTTTTTTGGGGTAAAACTGCACTGGAGAAAATGCACTTGTAGCCCCTTAACTTCCAAGCACATTTTCTCCAGTTCATCTAAAAGTTAAAATAGGCCAGCCTCATTTGAAAGCTAAGACCTACAAAACTGATCTGTGTCTCCAGCACTTTTTTGATGTTTTTTTCCCCCATTTCATTGTTGTTAGTTTTTCAACACATTTTAGTCATTTTTCTGTTACTCTTTCGTTGCTCGCTCGTTTGTTGCATTGTCTTTCTCGTTTTCATCTAATTTTTGACGTCACGCTGACAGTTTTCTCCAAGAAGCTTTTAGATTTGGGTGAAGCTGAACTGGAGAAAATGTGCTCGGTTCAGAGGTCACATTTGTTTCTAGAAAGGCATGAAATCTAAACGACATGAATTGATCTTATTTTCTGAATATTGATCAAGAATGAAGTGTGTGTATTGTGTGTGTGTAACATGTATTGTTTGAAGTGAACGCTTGTCGGCCATTAGCCTGTTGATATGTCTCGGTTCATTTGTCGGGGGCGTGGCCTGACGACAGCAGGGCGGGCTTTAAGGTAAACAAGTTTGGGAACTTCTGGCCGAAACCACATTCAACTTTTTCTCTGAAGAGTTTTCATCCAATTTGTGAAATGTACTTTAAATATCCAGATTTGATTTTGTTTCTCTGCTAAATCTGTTTCTTATTATTTAGAAAAGAAAAAATGCATTGATCTTTAGGGCATTGAACCTGGATTTAAACCTGGAATATCAGGGTAAGGGGAATTCGAGGATGCATTTATTCATCAGACTCTCGACTTAGTATTTTCGTAGTATATTGTGTTGCAGTCGTGTGAGTTTTTATCCTCGGCTTCAAATCAAAGGCCACAGGTCGGTCGATTTCATTCGTGTCAAAGGTTGAGCTTGTCTCCGTTTTTAGTTTCACATTTTGCCGGTTGGAGCTCATTCAGGGCTGAACCTACAGATCAGAAGCGTTTTGTTCCAGCGGAAATACGCTGAGGGCAAACGCACAGCTGGAATGGTTTCAGCATAACTGTAGCGATAAAACAATAACATGTAAATGTCTTTTATTTCTCCCTCCGCAGTCAGAAAACTCTCCGCTTTTGAACAGGACTCTCCTCTCACATCTGCTCTGCACATCTGGCTCTGATTCAGGCCGCGGCTCAGGGAAACCCCTGGGTTTGAGAAGATTCAAAATGAAAAGCAGATTTTCCCTCTCCCGCCTTGTGGGTCACAGAGGTGTTTGAATTGTGGTGACTTTGTCCGTCTGAATGTTTCTGGTGTTTCGTCTTTGTCGACTGGAGACTATCGTGCGCTCTTCGATTCGAGCTGGACTTCTTCTGGACGGCGTCAGAAGGTTTTGGCTCAACAACAATGAGCTGTACTGGGCCCGCTGTCCTAAAGATGCACCAATCCAGCTTCAGAACCACCGGTGTGGAACCCTGGGGTCTGAGTATTTAGCCACAAACATGCGACACTGAGATAGGACTGATAGAAATGATGATCCTCCACACTATCAGGCTCACATAATGAGATGGCCGGACTTGTTTGTTTGTTGAGGCGTCTGATGTCAGTTATGATGATGATGATGATGATGATGATGATGATGATACAACTCGAAGCTGGTGTTCCAAGTTTGGGTCAGTCCTGTGAAAGCTGCTGCTGGACTCACAAACTCCGACAAAGAGCATTTACTTTCTCCAAACGCATTTGTTTCGAGGGGTAATGGCGCCGGAGAGTGCAGGACACCACGCTCTGAAACGGGGACAAACCCAGGAGGCGCTGCACCGTTTCAGAGGAGGCTGAAGGCAGTTCTCCGGTTTCCCTGACCTCCAAAAACAAGCTGCTCAGGACTAACACCTGCACGCCATTTTGTTAAGCGCTTGCTTACTTTGTGAATCGGCCGCAGCTCGAGTCGTATTGACTTTACGCATCTAAGGATTCTGCGGCGGTAACGAAGGTAACGGTCAAATGTACTTTTTTCTGACTTGGTTCATAATGTCTTTGAAATTCCACGTGAAACCAAAGCGGACGCAAAGTTCAAAGTCTCCTCTGGTGGTTAAAGTGATTCAAAAACATTCATCTGTAGGCGCCTATTGCTGGGTTTCAGGTCACATCACAGCATTCCAAAGGCCAATACTATTATATGGAGGAAAAATAATTTTGTTGTTGACGAAATGTTTGGTCTTGTACAGAGAGATCATGGACCCAGTGACTGATATCAATGATCATTTTTGTAATTCATACATTTTCTTTTGAGGTATGACTTGTGAAAGTGTAATGTTGTTAATAGGAAAAACTGGGTCCTGCCCCCCGCTGGGTCCGGTGACACCCAGCAATAGCGGCTGTTCCCACGGACTCGAACTCGTGGCACGGACCGTCAGATGTTTTTCACAAAGAGGCCGTTGACCATCCGGGAAATGCTTTGCTGTGGAAGCCAATTATTGCTGTCGATCCACGTAATTGGTCATTTACCGGTTAATGGATCTCTGTAGAAAACGACGGGAAACGATGGAGCAGAGAAGAGGACCGTTATAATAATATTGATGTCATTAGAAAAGAGAGACTTAAAACTGAAATGGATCTGTATTTACGTTGTTGGTTTCAGGGGTTCCTAAACTTTTCAGGCCGTGACCCACAAAATCCCCCAACCGACGAGTCTGGACCCCCCTCTGTAAAACGTTCTGAGCATTCATCATCATTTAAGGCGACACACGGAAAGTGAAGGTATTGACTTTTCATGCAGTGGTCGATGTGGAGATTTTGAAGGCATTACATCAGTCTGAGAAAAAAGCAATGAAAACACAACAAAAACAGAAAGCAAAAGCATCAAACGCAATAAAAGTGTGTGGAGAAATGTGTCGCGCACTTGTTACAAAACTTCAGGGCTGGTTTTCTCATCCAACGAGATGTAAAGTGAAAAAAAGAAAGAAATGCAGTCACATGGCATGGATGTTCTCAGCCTGTGGCACTGCTGAGGTGTTATGGAAGACCAGGATGCTTCAACCAGAGGAACATCTGAAGCCCATGTCCAGGTCTGTGTGGACATGTGTGGAGGCTCTTGATGCACTGACTCCAGCCTCCAGTCCACTCCTCACACTTTTGAATGGCCTTTTCCTGACAGTCTTCTCCTTTTTCCTTCCACTTAACCTTCTATGAATGTGCTTTGATACAGCAGTTTGAGAACATCCTACTTTTTTTGCTATTTCCTTTCTGGTGTCGAAATGTATATTTAACGCCAGGAACAATATCCCGTCAAAGGAGAACAAACCGAAACTCAACTTGGCGTTCTTGGAAATAAACAAAGCAAATAACGTTCTAACTCGACATGTTCCCCACCCACTCCGAGAGACTCGTCTGAGCCGGTTTCTGGTGATCTCTGTGAGGCCTCCTGCTGCGAGCCGAGCATCACACAGTCTGTTTCTTCTGAAGGAGACGCCCTTCAAGTGGAAAACAGACAGACGCCAGAGGAGCCCGTGAATCATGGATGTGGAGCGTTGTAACTTTGAAATTTTGGAGGATGTTTTTGGACCACGATATCAGCAGCTTGTTCGGGGGATTTCAACCGCGGAGTTGGCAGATGTGATTATGTTATAATCACATCTTATTTTCCCACATAATGTAAACGCGGTTATTCGAAAGGGGTGAAATGTGCCCTGTCTGCATTTTTTTTAAAGCAGACCTCTTACAATATACAGGTCGGATTAAATTTAATAATAATAATAATAATAATAATAATAAATAATAATAATAATAATAATAATAATAATAATAATAATACATCAAACTTGTATAGCGCTTTTTTGGACACTCAAAGACGCTTCACTTGGGGAAAAATAAAACAAAACAAAAAAGGGGGTTTAAAGAAAAGCTAGTTTGAACAGATGGGTTTTGAGTACTGATTTGAAGGTTGGAAGTGAGTCCGAGTTTCTAATGGGCAGTGGGAGTGAGTTCCAGAGGGCGGGGGCGGCGATGGCAAAGGCTCGGTCCCCCAAGGTCCGGCGGTTAGTGCGGGTGATGGGGGTGAGGCGGTTGGTGCCGGCTGAGCGGATTTGAAAAGAGAAACCTTGGGGAGAACCACAGAAGGAGAGATCCACCCCCATGGACAGGCTATATAGACCCAGGGCCGAAGGGAGTCCCTCAGCAGACGGGCCAAGATCACAGAACGTCCAGTCCTTGTTGGAGCTTCAGGTCTTCTTGTCCAATCCCTGTAGGCGAGGAGCGTCCGTTCAGCGAGGTTCCTTCATCACTCATCATCAGCATCATCAGGGTTCACAGTAAAAGAACAGGCGAACAGCGTCATGTCCTTTTCAATGGTCACAAAATCACGCTGCTCACTGGCCTTTCTAAACGAGCTGTTAGAGCTGCAGAACATCCAGAACGCTGCTGCTCGAGTCCTGACAAGAACCAGGAAATACCACCATATTAGTCCAGTGCTCCGGTCTCTGCACTGGCTTCCTGTCACTCAGAGGATAGAATTTAAAACAGCTCTGCTTGTGTACAAGTCTTTTCATGGTTTAGCACCAAAGTCCATCTCTGACATGTTAGAGCCGTATGAACCATCTCGGGCCCTGAGAACTTCAGGGAGGGGTCTCCTGGTGGTTCCCAGAGTCAGGACTAAACACGCTGAGGCTAAAGCTCAAATCTGGAACAGTCTTCATGAGGATGTGGGACAGGCCTCAACTCTGACAATGTTCAAATCCAGGCTGAAAACGGCTCTTTTTACCCGAGCAGATGAAAACTGAAGGTATTTCAGCCTTTCTGCGTGGAGTTTGCATGTTCTCCCCGTGTCTGCGTAGGTTTCCTCCGGGTACTCCGGTTTCCCCTACCACTAAAAAACATGTACAATAGGCCAGGATGAATGTATGGTGGTGGTCAGATGTGTGCAGTCGCGACAGCACTTCTGCCAGTCTCCCCCAGGGGAAACTGAAGCTACTGACGTAGTTTACCACCACCGAGTGAATGTAAAATGCTCTCATGTGAAGCGCTGTGACCATGTCTGTGAAAGGCGCTTTATAAATAAAGTTCTTATTATTATTATTATTATTATTTTATCTGCACTCTTGCCTTTTACTGTAATTGATGAATTTTTATGTTGATGTTTTATTGATTGATTTGATCTGTTTTCTTGTAATTTCATGCAACTGTGAAGCACTTTGAATTGCCTTGTGTATGAATTGTGCTCTACAAATAAACTTGCCTTGTCCAGTTTAATGGGGTAAACGTATCATGAGTTTGTTTTCACGAGTTTCGATGTAGCCTCGTGCTCTTCTGCTCCACAACAGCAGTGCCCAAGGAAAAGCACATGAAAATAATGCAGCTCATTCCCGCTGCAGCGCCCCTACTGGCGAGGGGGAGAAACGTCATTAAAGCCTTTCGGAAAGCGTTTTGCAAATTCTTGGTCCCCATTCGAGACCACTTGACCGTCGGGCGTGAGTCGAGCTTAATCCCTGCCCGGGCCGGAGCCGATACAGTTGAAGTTTACAATTAGCAGCGCACAGTCTCCTGCACGTATCGACCGCTCTGCGGACCGAGGCTGGAGACCACACTAGCTGCTCTCATTTTGATCGTTTCTCGCCGACTGTGGCCCCGACGGAAACGTTAGCCGCTCCTTCGCCGCTGCAGACAAACTGAGCTCGAAGCGTATCTGTTTCACACTGACTTAAACGCCGGGATCTGTTTCTAATTAATATTTAAGCGTCCTTACAAAAGAGCACTTTAGAGACTGTAAACATCACGGCATCGGCTCACCATAGGCTGAACAGGCTGCAATGGATTCTCAATGGGAAGGATACAGCACACGCCGGCACTATGGTTGAATACTTTACATTCATGATCTCCAAACTGATCCAGTTTCGAGTAAAGCCCAATCCATCGTAACATTTAATAAAACACAACTCTGAACAAGAATCCACGGAGAACTGAACAGCACTTGGTTTTCTTTCGTTTATTGGGTTGTGAGTCTCTTAAATGTCTGTGTTGCAAATGAAGCGCCACATCATCACGGAAAAGAGCCAATCGCCAAATGAGGTCCGGTATCGGCAACATGAGACTCGGACAGAGGCGAGAGGCGCCGGGACGGAGGCACCGCCATCTCTTCAGTCTGATGTTTCTACACAAATGTAATGAGTTGTACGGATTTCACTGTTCAGAAACGAGATTTTGGAAAAATTGTAATGCTGAATTCCAGGAGGCCCGACTCCACGTCTGGAGATGGTCCCTGGATGCCGAAGCCCGTCTTTTTTCTGACTGATCAACTGTTGCGTGTCCAGGAGAACAGTTGAAGCTTCTGAAAGGGCGAGACTAACGCACAGATTGTCAGACACCAGGTTCTTGAATAAAAATTCACGCTGGTCCAGTTTCTATAAAAAATGCCAAGCAAAGGTCCAGAACATACGGGGCTGATTTACAGTTCGGCTACATGGGGACAATCCTTGTACCTTTAAGTGAATTGTGTTGTTTTTTTGTTTCCTAAATATCATTTACACAATACCAGTGCAGTGCTGTTTCTCCGCTTTGCTCAGCACATCACACTGTTCAGACCTGGTTTAGTCCAAGTTCAGACCTGCTCTCTGCTCATAAAAAAAACCCAAATACGTTCGGGAAAGATTAGCCTCTTAATAACTGCATTTTGTTTATAGCCTGTTTGCTAGTGTTTATCCATCCATCCATTTTGTTCCTCTTTATCCGGGGCCGGGTTGCGGAGGCAGCGTCTGAGCAGAGATGCCCAGACTTCCTGATCCACGCACACCTGCTCCAGATGTTCAGAACCTCGAGGCCACACCAGGCCTCAAAGACAATAGTCCCTCCAGCGTGTCCTGGGTCTGAGCCTCCTCCCAATAGGACATGCCTGGAGCACCTGCTGAGGGAGGCAACCAGGAAGTTCTGAAACAGACGCCTGAGCCTCAGCTGCTCCTTTCTATGTGAAGGAGGAGCAACTCTACACTGAGCTCCTCATCTGATCTGTGAAAGAAAGTCATTTCGGTAGTCATTACCCAGAGCTCATGACCATAGGTGAGGGTGGGAACGTAGATCGATCTGCCTCAGACTCAACTCCCTCTTCACCACAACCGTCCGATACAGCGACCGCATCTCTGCCGACGCTGCACCGATCCGTCTATCGATCTCACGCTCCATCCCTAGTGTTTATGTTTATTATAAACCTCATAATAGCGGACTCTTCCTGGGGCGGTCAATGTAGTCCCTCATCTGAAAACGAACACCTCCAGACTGATCTTTGTCCTCGTGTTTTTTTGCTTTCTCGTCGCACGTTCTCGTCACTTCTTCATCGCTTTTATTGCCGCGCTGTTGTCGCTCGTTGCTGCTTTCATCCTTGTTTTCCTCTAATTTCTGTTGCTATTGTGACACTGCTCTTCAAGACGTCTTGGTGCAGGTGGGGGTTAAGAGGTTAACACAAAGCGCTAATTAAAGTTACGTCAACAAAAATCCGCTCCGCTCGCCGTCCAAGCCGTTTCATTTATTCACGTCCTTTCTCCTCTTTGGTCAGAACTGCTGTGAAATACAAAGAAAAGCTTGATGTTAATGTAGAGCCGTGAAATAAATAGAGGAAGATCTGAAAGGAGGTGTGATTGTTTGTTTACCGAGTCTCTGAAGTCTGAGCTGCAGGTTTGACCTCAGGAAACGGCCCACGCTCCGTTTCCTTCTGCACGCGGGAGTAAATTTAGGCCAAAATCAAAGCGGAGCGAGAGTTTGTTTGGACTTATGTCAGATATGTTTGTGTTATATCATTCACAAAAACACTGCATTGTGAACTCAAACACGGGGGCCTCGTCTCTCCTTCATCTCGCAGCGTAATCCTGTAGAGATGAACGAGTGTAATCGCGTTAGTTCCGATTCCCTCCGTGTAAGACGACCCTCGCGACAATAACGTGTAACTCTAGAGCCGAGATAACCGGGTTCACAAACGGCTGCTGTCGGACAGAGAGGACGGGAAGTGGAGGTCTGAAACCGGAGAGATGAACGGCTTTTTTTATTGTGGTATTGTTGTTTTTCCGGGACGTTTTTGTTTCTTGTTTGTTGCTCTTTTGTGGGTCACTTATTTTGTTTTTGACGCTTTTTTCAAGACGCTTTCAGATTTGGGGAAAGCCAAACTGGAGAAAACTGCTCGGTTCAGGTGGATGACTGACCGAAGCAAAGCCACTCCGTTGTGTCCTTGTCCAAATGCCTGAGGCCATCAGAGACCCAGCAGAGAGGTTAATGACGCCTTAGTAGAAACAGGAGGCTTTTCTGTTCTGCCTAAAGACAATAGTTTTAAAAGTGATGTTAACTTCCAGAGCCTTTCTGAGGAAGAGCCCCGTTCTCCTTTTGCGTGAGAAAGAAAAATTACCATCACTCAAACTGTGCAATCCTGCTCTTCACAGAACTGTTGCACAAACGGATTCCGCTGAATGAAACCTCCTCCTCGGCGCTCTCGGCTGTTGGCTCGCTGCGTGTAAAATAAGCAGCGTTTCAGTGTTTGGTTTTGTTTACAGTGGAGCGGTTGACTCGGTGCCATTGGAGCCCTGCCCTCGCACCGCCGTGGTCTTCTTCTTCCCCGTTGCGTAACATCTCGCCTCGCACACACTTGGCTTTGTGTTTTCGGTATCACTTTGCTGCGGGGAAAACATTACTCAGCTTTCCTTTGTGCGAGTTAAAAGCACAATGCGGTGGAGCAACTGTTAATACACAGGATGAAAAACAAGCTTTGCTCTCATTATGTTGGGCTTAACTACTGTAAATAAACGTGTTCTTTCTTTGAACACATAAACTTTAATCTGGAAATGACAGAGAGAAATGGACTGTAGGGCTGCAGCTAATGATTATTTTGTTAATCGAATCATCTGCAGATTACACTGTGTTCCAAATTATTCTGCAAATTGTATTTCGTGCTATAAAGGCACAAAAAATATTTTTTCAATGTAACTCATGGATGGTCTTGTGTCTCAGAGCTCTTTGAATCACCGTCAGTCTCAGACGCCTGGGATGATCAGTCGTCAGTAAGGGAAATAATAAATTGGCAATAACGGAAAGAAAAAGGATCTCTGCTGATGGAAAAGTGTGGAATAGTTGATGCCTTGGACTAAGTGTGAAAATCTTCGATATTTCATGAAAGATTAAGCGTAATCATCGTACTGTCAAGAGATTTGTGTCTGATTCAGAGACACACACGGGTTTGTGCAGATAAAGACACAATGAGGACGGTTTCTGCCAGACAAACACATCAGATTAAGAGAACAGCTGCTACAAAACAGCAAACAGGTATTTGAAGCTGCTGGTGCTTCTGGAGTCTCCCGAACATCACGGTGTAGGACCTCCAGAGGCTGCAGTTGTACATAAACCTTCTATCAGACCTCCCCTGAACTGTTCATTGAAGCTGACGAGCAGAAACGGCTCAGAAATACATGAAGACTCATTTTCAAACAGTCTTGTTCACTGATGAGGCCGTGTGACCCTGGATGGTCAGATGGATGGAGTAGTGGATGTCAGCAAGGAGGGGGCGGAGTCATGTTTTGGCCTGGAATCGTGAGGAGAGAGCTGGTCGGCCCCTTTAGGCTCCCTGAAGGTGTGAAAATGACCTCTGAAAAATATGTGGAGTTTCTGACGGACCACTTTCTTCCATGGTAAAAAAAAGAAGAGCCGTGCTTTCCCTAAAATCATCTTCATGCAGGACAACGAACCATATCATGCTGTAAAGAAGACCTCTGCATCATTGGCTGCATAAAAGGAGAGAAACTCATGATGTGGACCCCCTCCTCCCCTGACCTCAACCCTATTGAGAACCTTTGGCGCTTCATGCAAAACATATATGAGGGTGGGAGGCAGTTCACATCCAAACAGCGGCTCTGGGAGGCTATTCTGACATCCTGCAGAGAAATCCAAGCAGACACTCTCCAAAAACTCACAAGTTTAATGGATTTAAGAATTTCGAAGCTGCTCAAAGAAGGGCTCCTATGTTAAAATATAACTTGACCCATTAAGATGTTGACTATATTTATATTTGAATAAAATACTGTTATCCCTGGGAGGGTTTTCCAATCACATTCATATGATCCTGTAACAGTTAAAGGCTTGACAATTATGCAGGCTGTCATTTGAGTTGATAATTTAGAAAATCTTAGAAAAATGTCATTTGCATAATCATTTGGAACGCAGTGTAATCTCTGGGCTGTGAAAGGCTTTTTCCCACATGGAGCTAAAGTGTAGGAGGCTCTTAGTGCTTTGGTTAAGGTTAAAGTAAACTGTAGAGTATACCTAAACCCCTCATGTCATTTTTGCTCTTTTTGAGTCTGTGTGAACCAGAAAGCCATTCATCCGTTTCTGAAACCGTTGTCGACTATTTCAAACATCGATTTGTTGTTTCAGCCCCAACTGTCTGACCAAAGAAAAGTGTCCTTTACCTGAATGTAACTGTTCTGATCTGCGGCTGCTGCAGTCGGTCAGGTCTAGGTTCGGCAACTCCCGAATCACCAGGTTAATCCATGGATTTCTTTTTCCCTGATGGCACGGGCGTATTCCAAGATGACAGTGAGGATATTTGGTCTGTGCTGCAGGAGGCTTTGCACATTGGTCACAGAATCTTGGTGGAAAATGAAACGCTGCCACAGAGAATGTTCTGGAGTCAAAGCTAACACGAGAAACTGGAGAAATACCAGGGGCTCAGAGAAGAGCTGGAGAAGGTCTGGAGGGTGAAGGCATCAGTGGAGCCACTTGGGGCAGTGACCCCCACACTGGAGGAGTTACAGCAGATCCCATCTCAGTCCAGAAAAGTGTAGTCATGGGAACAGCAAAGATGCTGCGCAGAACCCGCGGTGGGTGAGGAAGAGTTCTTTTTATATATATATTTTTTTTTGTGTGTGTTTTTTTTCATTATTTGATTATTGCTGTACCAAGCTGTATTTTAGTCGGCGGTGTAAGAACTCTCAGATTCAGGAGCGGGAATTTACAATTACTGCCATCAGTCATTCGGGCCGACCACCAACCGCTCACTCTCGCATTAACCACAGTCACAGGCGAGGGCAAAGTGCCTTGCTCAAGGACACGGCCACATCCTGCATGGATTGGAACCGGCGATCATAAAATGAGCCACTTTACCTTCTGGGCCACCGTCGTGGTCAGAGGCAGATGAGCGACAACCAAGATTTTGATGGAAATGCAAAACAGCACAAAAAAACATGTTTATTATGTTTGTTTATTAAATCAATTCAAATTGAGATATTATTACATTATTGGCTAAAATTATTACCTTTGTGAACGATTTTCATCTCACCAGGCCAGTGACGTAATAATTATCACATTATCACCTACACATCCTTTCTGTACTACTTGTTTTTATATTCCTCATTTTATTTCAAAATGAAAATGTAAAAGATAGATGTATATACCATATATATATATATATATATATATATATATATATATATATATATATATAGATGTATACCAGTCTCTACAGAAACGGTTCCAAAAGGATATTCCTACACGTATAGTATGTTTGTATTTGTCTGGAGCCGCTGCTCAGTGTAATTAGTGCGACAGTGCCCTCTAGTGTCTGCAGCCCGCCTTTACCACGGCCCAAAGCAACAAGCCTCCACAAACACGTCTTAAATGTGTTATAATTGGAAGTATCTGCAGCAGTCTCTCACTCTGAAGTGGAGGCACGTCTCTGTTCTAGTGGTTCTGAATCCGTTCTCAAACAGCACTTTGGCCTCGGCCTCCGCGTTACACCGTGTTCCCTCTTTAAACATGATCTTTCTAAAGTGTATTTTACAAAACGAGTCCTCGGCTCAGAGTGTTTGTCTGTTCCCTTTCAGAACCCGGGGACGTCAGGCGGCGATTTGGAGCAATCTCCCTTCATTTCATATGTGCCGATTACAGTCCCGCCTTAAACGCCGTGTGTAGCTCCAGAGAGTCACGGCTTCAGATCCTCCTGGGCTCAAACTGCGGCCGTGACGGGAACGTTAGACACAGGTTTGCAAAGAAACGTCCAAATGTTTCCACTGATCGTCATTTAGAAGCGACTGCATCCATAAAACAAACACATTCATCTGATTTGGAATATTGTCTTCACTTTGAGACGCTTTTATGAGACAGTCATGTGACCTTAGTTCATCGGTGCTGAGAGAGAAGACGCTGGACTGAATCAGAATAGGTTTTATTGCCATTGTTTGAGAACAGGTTCACAAACTAGGAATTTTTCTTACGACATAAACACATAAAACAGAGTTGAGATAAAAATAAGCTAAACAAATTTTAACTATAAGGCTATATGGGCATGCATAAAAAATTATAAATAAATAAGATAAAATAAAGACAACAATTTGACATTGAACAACAACGGGATTGTGTTTACAGATGAACATCCTCTGCTGGGCCTTCTTGATGAGGGAGCAGATGGTCGGCTCCCACTTGAGGTCCTGGGTGATGGTGGTGCCCAGGAAACGGAAGGAGTCCACGATGGAGATGGGGGTGGGAGAGTCTGTCAGGGCGAGGGGGGGACGGTGGGGCTGTGTCTTTCCTAAAGTCCACGATCATCTCCACTGTCTTCTGGGCGTTCAGCTCCAGGTTGTTGTGGCTGCACCAGGACGCCAGCCGTTCCACCTCTCTCCTGTAGGCGGACTCATCACCGTCCGAGATGAGCCCGATGAGGGTGGTGTCGTCCGCAAACTTGATCAGTTTAACGGACTGGTGACTGGAGGTGCAGCAGTTTGTGTACAGGGAGAAGAGCCAGGGGGAAAGTACACAGCCCTGAGGAGTTCCAGTGTTTGTAGTCCGAGTGTCCGAGACGATCTTCCCCAGCCGCACGTGCTGTCTCCGGTCCGTCAGGAAGTCAGTGATCCACCTGCAGAGGGAGTCGGGCACGCTGAGCTGGTAGAGCTCGTCTCGTAGCAGTCCAGGGAAGATGGTGTTGAAGGCAGAGCTGAAGTCCACAAACAGGATCCTGGCGTAGGTTCCTGGGGAGTCCAGATGCTCCAGGGTGAAGTGGAGGGCCAGATTGACAGACCTGTTGGCTCTGTAGGCGAACTGCAGCGGGTCCAGGAGGGGGGCGGTGATGTCCTTGAGGTGGGGCAGGACCAAGCGCTTGAAAGACTTCATGACCACAGTTACAGAGATATTCGCCACAAACCGAGTCCCACATGGGCTTATATGAAAGTGACCCCACGTGATTTCCGCCTGGACAGTAACATCGCCGCTGTCCTTCCTGGGAGATCTCAAGACGACTAAAATTAAAACTAGTGCAACGTTTTGAAGGAGCCTCGGCCTGTAGTTGTTGACATGTTATATTGTAATTATTTAACACTAGCCTTTAGCTCCAAGATAAAACGAACACTGGGGCGAGATTCACAGAGAACATGATGTTTGTAACTCGCTGCACTGACCGTCCATCAGTAACTCACTGTCCTCCAAATCCTGAGCAATCTCCTCATTTGTGTGGGACCTGCTAATCGTTAATGTTAAAGATAGGGGGCAGGAAGTAGAGTAGGAGCTAGAGTCCCAGCCTCTGTTATGTGCAACTTCTACAGAGGGACTATAGAGAGCTTCCTGACCAGCTCCATCACTGTGCATCGTGAGAGCAGCGGAGAAGATCTGTGGAGCTCCTCTCCCCTCCATTAAGGACATGTACTCCACCCGTCTCACCCGCAAAGCCGTCAGAATCACCAGGGACCCTACGCACCCATCACACAGTCTCTTCAGAGTAATGCCTTCTGGGAGGAGACTGAGGAATCTACGGGCCAGGTCCAGTCAACTTAAGAACAGTTTCGTACACAGGGCCATCGGGAAGCTGAACTCCCTGCCCTCCCTCCCACCCCTCTTCCCCCACCCCCCGCTCCACAATCAAGGATGAGAGAAATACCATTTCTAACCATGTGGATGGTTTGACAAATAAAATATCTCTTGTATCTTGTAAGTACAGCGCCGACGTTCCTGTCCAGGGAGAGATCATGGAGCATATAGAGAAGTGCAAATGTCTGGAAGTTATTAAAAAACAAGTCGAGTGGACCGTACTCTCCTGCCTGAGGGGAGAGGGGTGAATAGTCCGTGTCCAGGGTGTGAAGGGCTGTGGTCTGACCCACATGCCTCCGGGTCCTGGAGAGATGGGAGATTACGGCCTTCTCAGCAGCACCTACACTATATACTATATACAGTATAGTATCCTAACTGTTCTGCTGGGAGACATTATTCATGACTCATCTTGCCTGGCAAAATCTGAAAATACCATTGTTTTGTGAACCAGCCTAATCTTCATTGTGTAATCCCTTGGACATTACTCCATCATTACCGCGACAGCCGTAATAGAGAGAGATTCTCCACATTTGTCGATCATCAGAATGGATTTGTCACGTTCAGCTGCGATTGACAAATGAAGAGTTCGCACGTGAATGCCGTTTGTGGAAATGTGCCTTGTCGGATTCGAGCGTCGTCTTTCGGGGGCGACGGAGCAGAGAGTGATCTGTGCCTGAGGAGAAGGAACAGTCTCATCTGGAGCCGCTTCCTTTTTCACAGCCAGAGGTGCGGAGCTTCTGAGAGGAAGACAATCCCCTCGTAGTTCACTCCTGACGGATCCGAAACAAACTCTTCCGCCTGTTTTGGGTCTTTTATTAAGTCATTTGTGCATTTCCTCATTTACATATTAGATTTGTGGACGTTTTACTGCAATACACATCATCTCACATGTTAAATCAGGAGCAGGACACCAGATTTCATCAACACTTTTATTGTAAAAACAAAACATGTAAAATAAAACACCAGTGCCATCACAGTCATCGAAGGAAAGTGCAACAGAAGTATCGAACTTTTGACATCACTTCTGCAAACTGGGTTGACACATCCGGCTTTATTCACGTTTTCACAGCTACTTTATCCCCTAAGACTTGTTTTTGTTGTTTATTAATATAATAAGTGTGCAGTGCCAACAACAATTGTAAAACATTCAGAAAAACGTTAGTCATGTCACTGAAAACACGGTTATGTGTCTAGAACGTTATAAAAAGCAGTTTCATATCCAACATGTGTGTAGCTCGTGCTGACGTGGTTCTAGATTGTCATGCGAGTCAAATGCGAGAGACACAGTTTTGTGAAGACGTGTTTTCCCTGATCTTTATTTGGAAGTGACTGGATTCACAAACGTTCATCGAGTGATTTCCAGTTCCGGTCCAGCAGACGCTTGCGCATAAAAACGTCTCGCTCCACTCCACTGGGTTTGGTCCTGCTCTGCTTGAACTGCTTGTGTTTCCATTACTCTGTAGAATCTGATACTGTATCCATGGTTACCAGGGCTAACTTCACACAGGTCAGGCCGTATATCATAGAAATAAAAAGGAGAAGCGTCATTCAATCCTTACGCATAAGGACAGTTACCAAAGAGGCTACTCCGGTATACTTTTCAGATTCCATTAGCCTCCTCAATGTATTTTCCCTATAGCCGTTAGCATTAGCCACCGAATCTCTCAAATAATAAACAACCCATTGACCACATTTAGGGGAGGCCAAAGCCTCGTTAGAAATAATTAATAGATGTACAGACCTTTGGATAATTTATTTTAGATACAAATTGGCGTCTGAAAGTGTCCGAGTTACATGCTAAATGCTAAATCACGTTCAAGTTTCGGCTTTTCATGGTTCGGATTCACAAATACGCATCTAATGACATGTACATGATAAAGAAACCCCAGAAAAGTATATAAATACCGTGAAATATGTCACACTTAGCCGTACTGTAGCTGCCTTCACCTTTCATATGTAGTTAGCATCGTTAGCGTTACTATGGGGTTTGAAGCAGGAGGTTTACGGCTCACGGAGTAAATGTTCCTGTGCAGTTTGGGGCTGTTTTAATCCAAGGACAGTCACTTGGAAATAGGAATAATTATTAACGGAAAATATTGAATAAGTTAAAATATAAATATAATATAATATGATCCACAGATTAAACAAAACGTAACTTAAGTCATTTTGATGTCAAGGCTGCCATCTACTGTTTGTATCGGTCAATTACAGGTCAATTATGGCCTGTTCGATAAAAACTTATTTTTAAATGTGGCAAGAATATTGCAAAAATATCAAACTGTGATTAGTAGTAATCCCTAATCCTTACGATCACATTTACATTTGTTGTTATGATGTTTTTTACAAGAAAAATGCCAACAAGTCATTATTCCAGTTCCATTACATTGGCATAATAACATATACCGGACCAAGATGGAATTAAGTCACTAAGGACATTTCTCCTTTTTATTTCTAAATGGCTTTGCCTTTGGCTGTATCCATGGAAACAGCCCAACAAAGTGCCAGTCAACTGTAAAGTGGGCTGGTGGAAACATTTCAAATGCAGGTAGAGTAGGTGGAACCGAGCCATTAGACTCTTTATGCCTAAGAATGAACAGATAAAACACATATTTCTCTCCACTAACTCTTCTACCTCACAAAAGTCTGGAGATGTTTCTGAACAGTTTTGCTCTTTGTCCCACGGATCGATGACGGCACTAAAGTGTTCTCAGCTCTGTTGCTAACTTTAGCTTCACTGCTAGCTGTAGCTGTGTTAGCTGTGTGTTTATTTGTGCGTCTTTCTAATAATTAAAAGTGCTTATCGGACGATTTATCCTTCAGACTCCTGCACAACAATATTTCCCGCGGGGTTCTGTTTAACTCGCAGTGAAAATACGTTTGTAGTTTGTCCTGTAAATGCTGACGGAAGTGCATGAGGTCGATGTTAATGTAACGATGAGTCTATGGGAGAGAAAAGCGGAACTACACGTCACGCAAGGGCCGAGTCTACAGTGAAGATCCCGCCCTTATGCCCTTTTTAGGAACATGCTTCATCAGAGCTCTGGGGAGGAGGAGTCTGTAAATCCGCCATGATGTCCCCCTCGAGCGTGGTCATTATGGTAAACGGGGAGGAGTGAGAAATGACTATTGATAATATGTCTATGCATGAAACGCCTCTGCACTAATTAAATGTACGAATATTCATCGCGATGTCACGCGGCTCCCCGGGGGCGTAGAAGGACCACAGAGGGCCCGTTTGAAAGCTTGAAATCTCTAGTTTCCAACACAACAGCCGCATATCTTTATCTTTTTCAGTTCCAAAGTTATATTTGAAAATCGGCGATGTGGTAGGTCGTATTCTTCATCTAAAGTGGCAAGTGCTGCTGGGCCTGAGCCGGAAATGACTGTGTTGTGGAGATACCTTTGAGTTCTGAGTCCTTCACAGGCTGTTTATGCTGTGGAAACACAATCAATGGTAAAAGAGATTTGTTTGAGAGCGGAAGAGGGATGCAGACTAAGTATGAAGGATTGCAAAAGGAAAACACCACAACAGGCCAGTCTTGCACGAGCAACAACATCAGAACAGGATTAAAACCGGCACATGAAGGCCGTAAAGGTGTGAACTCCGCCTCCTCACTGCCCCGCCCCGCTCGGCTGCTGGCTGAGGGACTTCTTCACGAACGTGGTGTTGCGCTCCAGCTTGCGCTCGTCGCGTCTGGCCTGGCCCGGCTCGGTCAGGTCCAGCCCGGAGTCCAGGCTGGTGTCTCTGCTCTCGGCCGCCCGCGAGCGCCGCTGCTCCTCCGACACGGCGTACCGGATCTCCGCCGCCGGCTTCCCCTCCAGGGACACGAACCAGGCGCGCGGGCCCTGGGCGGACACCAACAGAAGCACAAGTAAATCATATACTCACTAACCTTTGACCTTTGAAATGGGATCTTATCTGAATTCAACAGCTGAATACGTTCTGGGATTAGGACAATGCAGGCGGAATTTTAGTCTGTTTTGAAATAAATTTACGGTTTTATTTCGTGACGTATTAAAGATTTGCTCAGAGGGATTTTGGATCTTGTCTAGTTTTTGAATAAGCTGTTTTTAAGTGAAAGAAACTGTAAAAATTCAAACTTGTTTTTTGTGGTTCAAAGCTCAATAAATCAGGAATGAATTAGATATCGGAAAATCCCTCCGAAAAAAACCTTCAAAATCTCATTCGCTCTCGGACTAGAATGGAGTCAGAATGGACTTCTTCACCTTCAGCATCTCGCAACTATTAACACAAAATCAAGCAAACTCTGTGTGTCATTGCAACTTCTATAAAAGCCACAACTTTCCCGCAACTATTCCTTAACTTCTGCGCGACTAAAGTGAGTTTCTGATCAGTTTAGTTTATCGGTTTATTTGGGACAGTGCTCGTTAATGAACAGGACACACCGGATTGTAGCCGTAGGTAGATTTCCATCCGCCGCCCCCCATGCGCATTCTCAAACACGCCCTCATTCATCCTGGCCTATTGTACATGTTTTAAGTGGTAGGGGAAACCAGAGTACCCGTAGAAAACCTACGCAGACACGGGGAGAACATGCAAACCCGTCCAGGTGGGAATCGACTGTTGGGCTCCAAAAACCCAGGACCTTCTAGCTGTGAAGCACGAGGGCTGCTACTTCTGCTCCGCCTCCTCTCACTCGCCCGGGTCTGACTTTACAGCGAGAGCCGCCCTCTGTCCGAGTTTCGTTTCTCAGCTCTTACATTTTTTTTTAGCTAAAAAAGTATCGTCATGGCAACAATCACAACAATGGCCCGCGAGATCCTGGAGGAACTGGTAAATGTCCAAGTTGAAGTGATTACTGACCGTTGCTCCCGGCTCCGACACGGACTCCGGGAGGCCGCTGTGCGCTCGCGACTTCGGCTCCGGCTTCTTCTTCACGTCCTCCGTCTCCTTGTTGGTGATCTTGGTTTGGGCGTTGTCCTGGGACCGGCTCCACTCTTCGTCCGCCTGGAAGAAGGCGGACGCGTGCAGGATGGCCACGGGCTGGTTGTAGAAGAAGAAGCCGTTCCCGAAGGTCTGCGCCTCGTTCTGGAGCTTCTCCTCGCCGTAGTCTGCGGTCACGGAGCCGTCCGCGGTCTGACGCGGCTCGCCGTCGGCGTCGGCGTTGGCGAGCGCTCCGGCGTCGTAGATGGCCACGTTGTACTGGCCGTTGGAGAGCAAGACGTCTTCGCCCGTGGACGTGCTCTGGTCTTTCACAGAGAGGAGAGGGTTCACCGCCGGACGCCTCAGTTTGGATTCTTTAGGAGGAGATCTGTGGAGGAAAAATACAAATATGGTCAGGAATGAAGTACATTTACTACAGTACTGAATTTACATAGTGTTTGTGGATCTGTGGAAAGTACTTTCTACTTTTACTGCACTATATTTCTAAAAAGGCTCCATGTGGGTCCATTAGAAAAGCCTAATTATGCACACTCTATGAACAGTAGGAGGCGCTGTGCAGATGTTACTGACTCAGGACGAGGAAGGAGGTTTGTCCCCGTCGTGTTGCCGTACAGAGAGGAACTCAGAGGGCTATCCCACGAAGCCAGACACGGTGCTTCTGGATCAGTGCAACTACAAAGCTACTACAAAGCCACTACAAAGCCACTACAAAGCCACTACAAAGCTACTACAAAGCTACTACTACTACAAATCTCAAAATCTATCTCTAAACTCTTGACGAATTCTACAGCGCCGTGAACGACACGAGTCTGAACAGCAGCTCATGAGGAGAACGTTCACATTTCTTTATTACAACTGTAATGCAACACTTGTAATATTAGGTGAACAAGAGATAATAATAACAAACTTTGTTTAAGCCTTTTTCATCTCGTCGTCTAGATTCTGCATCAGCCACACGTGTAGGAAAAGTTACGCAGCCAGCGAGACGAGGTGGGCTCTGCTTTTGCCCACCTGGGTTATAGATGTTTCCATGTGGGCTGGACCTTCCCAAGTCAAACTTAAGTTTGTTGCGACAACACGATGTTGCTACTTTATCAAATCCATGCGTCTGTCGCCGCTGCTCGAGGAGCTTCCTCTTCCAGGACGGCCCGGATGGCCAGCATCTGCTGGAGGGGGCGCCGAGTGCGCTTTGAGGTTCATGCTCCCTCCGTCTACGACATCACCAATTTCCGGACATAACTTTGGACCAGAAAGTGATAGACTTGCCTTATGTGTTGGAAACTAAGTGACCCCTGGTCCTCAGCTAAAAACTAATTTGTACCTAGGCCCAGAATATGGTGCTACACCCCTGTCATAGAACCTTCTCTACAGACCCAGTGGGCGGGGGTTACCTGGGGCAGCAGAGCAGCCCGACCAGCAGACACACGGCCACGGTCAGAGTGGAGCCCAGCAGGATCATGAGGAACGAGCCGTGACGCAGGAGGAAGTCCACGTGCAGCTCCAGTCTCACCCCTGCACAGAGAGATCGACCCGTCAGAGCCGTTCACCAGGGCACCGCCTCATAACGGACTCACCTCTGGAGGGAGACAGAGGTGCTGCCATCCAGTGGCCGAGGTGAGGCGCTGCGAACGTCCACACGAGGCTCCCGTCGAGCGACTGCACTGTGCCCAGACCCCTCCTCACCCACGCACCTTCAGGAGACCCGAGAGGACAGATACGGTCAGACCACACTTTTAAATCACATTTAATCCCTCTGACAGAAACATCCAAATGTAAAGTGTGAGTCTCATGGAGCGACTGAAGTGCAGATGTTGTTAAAGTTTAGTCCCTGTGTATGTTCCTCCCGTCTTTAGCCGCTCTGTCTCCCACAAAGGAAATGACCATATTTGGATTACAGCGTCATCTCGGTCACAGCCTTTCCTGCTACACGTGGATACCAAACATATCAGTATTTCGTGAATGAATAAGCGTGAGAAAGGCGGCCATATCGGAGCGATTTCAGACAAAATCACAAGTCGACAAAACACCAGAGTTTGTGCGATAATAAAGGATATTTCAGGATCTTTGACATAGGGCCTCATTTCCTCGTTATCCAGAGTGTTCTTGATGCCTGGAGATACTTTTTTCTTAAATTCATGCAGTTCTAGAGTAATTTTAACCATTTTAACTTGTATTTGAGCAGCATCAGCTTCGTGGCTGTAAGCTAACGCAGCGGCGGAGTGATCTGTGAGAAAATAGTCCCTAAAATGTGGTAATTCATGTGATACAAGGTCAGTTTTATTTCAAAAATGATTCTATTAACACAGACATTTATGTGGTTAGTCTGGCGTTATACGTGATTTGCCTCAGGTGCACTGTGGAGCGGGCCAGACTGTTTTTAATGCAGGCTAACTGATACCATAGAAATGCGTTAGCCTAGCATTAGCCTAGCGCCACTAAACTCTTCAAATATAAGACCTGCATGAATTTAAGACAAAAATATCTCCAGACATCGACAAGACTCTGGATAACGAGGAAATGAGGCCCTATGTCAAACATCCGGAAATATCCCTTATAGACTTAAATCCGTGTTTTCACCTGCAGCGTCTCGTCGCTAACAGATATGTGTGTGACCTATAAACGTGCCCCAGAGACCGTCGTGTTCTCATGTTATTATTGCAGCTGATGCTCTCCCTGTGGATGTACATTTAAATACATTAATAAATATATGAAGTGGCCATCTGCTGCTGAGTCAAACTGCTTAGTGTGCACTGGAAATGGTCACGTATTTCCTTTTGATCTACATGGATTTACTTTTATTCCACTAAAGGTCAATGTGGAGATTTCTGGTTGTTTTCTTTCCGTAACATCTTAGTTTTAATGTTAGAGTGAAATATAGATTAAACTCTCTCTTTCCGATGTTTATTCTCTGGCGTTTTGTGTCTGTGAGTCGCTCCCTGGACTTTCCCACGATATTCATTCACAAATACTGACATGTAATCCAAATATGGTCATTTCCTTTGTGGGAGACAGTTTGGAAGTGTTCCGAATTTTCCACAATTTCGAAAATTTCAAAACATTTTGAAAACGTTTTGGACATTTTGGAAAAGTTTTGAAAACATTTACAAAAAATATTAAAATACAATAAAAATAGTAACATTTTTGAACAGTTTGGAAAAATTAGGAAAAGTTTGGAAAATATTTTCAAAAATGTGGGAAAGTGATTTATTGAGCTTCAAACCCCCAAAAATTGTATTTCTCACTTTTAACTAGTTTGTTAAAAAATTAAACATGTTCCCAAATCAGAGCTGTGGGAACAGGATTTCCCCCCAAAACGCTTTGTCTGTGCTTATTTCCTATTTAATAATATTGCTTGCAATACACAAACTATCCACCAGGGGTGCTGCAGCACCCTCAGCACCCTGGGTTCCCACGGCCTCTTCCCTGACCCCCTCCGGCTCTGACCATTATTTAGATGAGGATCCCGCCCTCGCTCTTGTCCTGTGATTGTGTGGTGTTGTACCGGCGGAGTGGTCGAGGGTCCAGGCCGGGACGTGGTCCCCGTCCTGCAGCCCACAGCCCTCACTCACAGACAGACTCAGGGAGACGGGGCCCGACACGTTCAGCTCCACAGGATCAGACGAAGAAGAAGAGACGAGCTGCACGAACGCCGACGCCACCGGGGAGAGACTCACCGCCACAAACCCTGCCAAAGACGAAACGCAACATATGAACACAGCCTTAACCTCTTAACCCCCACCGGCACTGAGCACGGTTTCTCCAGTTTGGCTTTACTCAAATCTAAAAACGTATTGGGGAAAAAAGTGTCACATTAGGCTCAAAATTCAGACGAAAACAAGGAATAAAATGCAACAAAAGAGCGACAAAAACATGACAAAAAAAGTGACAACAATGTGTGATGAAAACACAACAAAAAAGCGATGAAAAAATTAAGAAAAAGCTCCATTTAGATGTGTTTTTAGGTCTTAGCTTTCAAATGAGGAGGTTTTTTTTATTTATTTTTGGTAAACGCACCACGCCGGATTGTACCCTCGGGCTAAATTCCATCCGTCGTCCTCCATGCGCACTCTCAAACACACTCACGGCCTATTGTACATGTTTTTAGTGGTCGAGGAAACCTACGCAGACACGGGGAGAACATGCAAACTCCACACAGAAAGGTGGGAATCGAACCCGGGACCTTCTAGCTGTGAAGAACGAGCACTAACCGCTGTGCTACCGTGTGCCGGTCTATAGGCTGTGACCTTATGGATTTGGGTAAAGCTGAACTGGGAAAAAACCTTCAGTTTTCCACAATGTGCTGATCAAACTTCCCTTCAGACAAACCGTTACTGATCAAAAAGACATGACTCGCACTTTTTTAATTCTTCCAGAAAATACAAACCACAAAAAGCCTCTTTTCTCCTGATTTATCGTGTACCTGACTTGTATTTGTTGTATTTGTATTTGTATGTGTGTACCTGACTTGTATTTATTTGTATTTGTATGTGTGTACCTGACTTGTATTTATTTGTATTTGTATGTGTGTACCTGACTTGTATTTATTTGTATTTGTATGTGTGTACCTGACTTGTATTTGTATTTATTTGTATTTGTATGTGTGTACCTGACTTGTATTTGTTGTATTTGTATTTGTATGTGTGTACCTGACTTGTATTTATTTGTATTTGTATGTGTGTACCTGACTTGTATTTATTTGTATTTGTATGTGTGTACCTGACTTGTATTTATTTGTATTTGTATGTGTGTACCTGACTTGTATTTGTATTTATTTGTATTTGTATGTGTGTACCTGACTTGTATGTGTATTTATTTGTATTTGTATGTGTGTACCTGACTTGTATTTGTATTTATTTGTATTTGTATGTGTGTACCTGACTTGTATTTGTACTTATTTGTATTTGTATGTGTGTACCTGACTTGTATGTGTATTTGTATGTGTGTACCTGACTTGTATGTGTATTTATTTGTATTTGTATGTGTGTACCTGACTTGTATTTGTACTTATTTGTATTTGTATGTGTGTACCTGACTTGTACTTATTGTATTTGTACGTGTGTACCTGACTTGTATGTGTATTTATTTGTATTTGTATGTGTGTACCTGACTTGTACTTATTGTATTTGTACGTGTGTACCTGACTTGTATGTGTATTTATTTGTATTTGTATGTGTGTACCTGACTTGTACTTATTGTATTTGTATTTGTACGTGTGTACCTGACTTGTACTTATTGTATTTGTACGTGTGTACCTGACTTGTATGTGTATTTATTTGTATTTGTATGTGTGTACCTGACTTGTACTTATTGTATTTGTATTTGTACGTGTGTACCTGACTTGTACTTATTGTATTTGTACGTGTGTACCTGACTTGTATGTGTATTTGAATGTGTGTACCTGACTTGTATGTGTATTTGTACGTGTGTACCTGACTTGGCGCTGACGATGCCCATCGTGTGGAGCGCAGCGCCCTCTGCTGGCCACAGGGAGGGGCTATTGATGAAGGCGGCGGCCGCAGAGAGAGAGTCGTCCCGGGTCAGATTCAGAGCAGAGCGCGGGAACTGCACCGCCGGGGTCGCCCCGAACATGCCTGACAGAAACACACGGAACACGCTCTGAAAGATCAGCTTAAACTTTATTATACGGCTTCACAAGCAGGAGAACCAACTGTGGACCTTATGGACGTTCTACCGGTCATTGTTTTCTGATAGAGGACCTCTGAAGAAAGTAATGGCCGCTGCCAACGGCGTTGGTGCTCGTAATGCAGGTCTTTCATATCAGTGTTAGAGACGCTGTCTCTGTCCCATAAGAGAGAGGTTTGAGGAATCGCTCATGAAGTTAACGAGACTCACCCAGAGATTCACCACCATTCCTCCAACTGCAGCTTCAACTAAGTAGCTAGGCTAGCAATAAGTAGCTAGCCTCGCTGCTACTAGCCTAGCCACACTGCCTGGAATCAACAAACGTTGCAGAGCAACGCGCAAACTTTTGGGAACTATTTGAATCATTAAATAAACCTTTGGGCCTTCATAAAAGTGTATGAAGTTTATTTGTGTGTGTTCAGTATAATAACCGGGATCATGTTTAGAACGCCGGTCATTATCGGGAAAATAAGGACCTTCAGTTCTGTCGGTATTTATGTTCCTGATAATGACCAGCGTTCTAAACATGATCCTTCAACGCTTTTCTGTTTAATCGTGTTCCGTTATTGTTTACCGGTGGACTTCCTGGTGACGAGGACCGAGTCGTCGAACAGCCACATGTTTCCAGGGTTCACTCCGAGCAGAGGCAGCGTCACCGAGGAGAAAACTGCAAAAGGAAATAACAGGCTTTAAATGACGACAAAAGAGCCTCCCCCCAATTCCCCCCCAAATGTTTTCCATAAAAACAAAACAAAAAAAATCTTCTAGTTTTCCAAATTTTTTGACATAAACTCGATAAACTCTATTGAAATTTTTAACATCTTCCGATATATTTGATATTATCTTGTAGACCAGTGGTTCCCAAAGTGGGGTCCCCAGATGATTTCAAGATGAAACAAACAATACTGTTTTTAGCATATTTGTGTAAAACAGCCTTTAAATTGTAAAATCCATTGAAATATTCAAAATCATAGATCTAATAATTAGAGATAGATTAATACCTATTCAGCCCCATTCATAGAAAATGTCCCGAGTCCTGTGTGAAACTAACATGGCCGCTCAGACTCCTCCTACGAAGCCTGTTCCTTAAAAGGGCAAAATGGCGGAAGCCCTGAGCTCGTGGGGCGGAGCTTCCACTGAGCTCCAGAGCTTGATTGACAGGCTCTGACTTCCTCTTTTTCAGGCTGATGAACAAAAACCAGCGTGGTCACATGGGTCACATGGGTCACGCGGGTCACACAGGTCTCATGGGTCACATTGGTCACACGGGTCACACGGGTCACATGGGTCACATGGGTCGCACGGGTCACACGGGTCACACGGGTCACATGGGTCACACGGGTCACATGGGTCACACGGGTCACACGGGTCACATGGGTCACACGGGTCACATGGGTCACATGGGTCACATGGGTCATAGCGATTTTTAGAAAAAGGAAAAACTCTTTGGAGCCAGACTTTTAAGCCGTTCTTGGGAGGTCTGAAGTCCCATTAGAATCAATGCTCCCGAGTGTCTCTTGGAGTCGCCCCGGCCACAAGGGGGCGGTATTACAGCAACGTCAGCTCCCCGCCATGAGGACCACAGAGAAGCACGTTCCTCGCCCTTTGTTCAAAATAACCTGTTTGAATACATCTAAACCTGATTTCAAAATGTTTTTTCTGCCCTGAAGTATCATAAGAGGCAATACCTTTATACAATCCCGAGCTGTTTAAGTTTGTGAGGCCTCTCTTGTAGACGACATATTGTCCAGGTCTGACCCCCCAGAAGCTCATCTGTTCCTGTGTTTGAACTAAACCGGTGCCTTTGTTCCTTTGACCGGGAAACATCAGACTAAGGAGAACATCTAACCATTAAATCAAAATCAGGAGGTTTTTATATCAGCGTTAAAGATTGTCGAGCTGCAACAAATCAAGGACAAATGTTGACAAACTCTTTTTTGTCTGGATGACTTCTTGCGGAGGGAAGGGTTAAAGTCCGGGGCAGAGGGAGGAACGCTCTGGCTCTGGCTCTGGCTCTGGCCTGTGAGTCTGAGCTCGTTAGTTTTCCACCGTCGTCTCCGTCGTTTGTGCAGCGAAGAGTGAACGGCCTCAGACCCACAGGACGGTTACACAACAGCGACTTCCACCCAGAGCAAAGAACAACCAGAAGATCCTGACCTAAAAACCACACACTTTCACAACGTATTTTAGTAACTGTTTATTATTATTTATTTCCCTCCTGAATCCGGTCTCCATGGCAGCGCCTAAACAAGAGGCTGCTTCCCACAAGATCATAACAAACAGCTATGAGCCAATGGTCATTTGATACCTACAAATACACAGATTTCTTCTTCTGAAACGCTGAGACCCCCACACCTGCAGCACGGTTGAGGAGGTATCCGGGCAAGACTCGCAGCTAAACCACACAACTCTTCTGTCACTACTATTGTTGGTTCCCATAAGTCTGTATGTAAAATCGACCTTTTCAAGCTTTATATCCTGTTATGATATCGTTCCCTCATTAAACACGTGCCTGGAGTGTTGCCTCGGCTCATTTACATATTTTTGAGTAATCAGTAAAAACTTAGACGGCGGCCATTTTAGGTGTAGCTATGCCTCAGTCCTCCTAGGAACGCCCCCACCTCCTGGAGACGCCTCTGGACCTTTCGTCACCAGCCAAGCCCCCAACCACTGCTCCTCAGCTCAGCAGAGCCCCCTCCCCGCACAGTGTTGTTGTTTAAATGCCACAGTAGTGTGCTGAAGGGGGCGTGTCTTAAGCTTCTTAAAGAGACAGAGGCCTATTTCAAGACGTTCAGTACAGCCATTTTGAGAGAGCAGTTTTATTCAAGGCAGTTATTTTAATTTACTGCATATACAGACCAACAGAAGGTTACGTCATCATTGTAGTGCTATAGACTGGTGCTATGTGATTGAAAAAAGCACAATACCCCCTCTTTAAAGAGTTTAAGGACAAAATTAAAGTCATTTTCATTCAGATGACATAATCAGAATAACCCCTTTGTCGCTTTTGTGTCACAGAAGCTCCTCATCGTGGGAAAAGGTTGGAGACCCCTGGCGTCCAATATGTTGTTAATACAAGTGTAATGTGAAGAAACACGAGTCGTGAGAGCAGAGGGAGTTGCACGGGAGGGGGTGGGGCAGCTGACCAGTGCAGGACACCACGCTCTGAAACGGGGACAAACCCAGGAGGCGCTGCACCGTGAAGCCAAAATCGTGCTCTGGTGTAAAGCGCGTTGTGACCACGTCTGTGAACGGCGCCATACAAACAAAGATCTTCTTCTTCTACTGTTTTTTTAATGTAGGTGCAGCAGACCCCGCCCCCGTGTCTTTACCTGGCGCGTCGTCGGTGGTGACGGGCAGCAGGGCGGGCACGTATCGCCGCCTCGACGCCAGGGCGGAGATGACGGCTCGGGCGCCGCGGGGGACGTTGAACCAGACCTCTCCGTCGTCCCGGGACCGCGCCGACGCCGTCTGAGTGAAGTTCACGTAGATGTGGACGGAGGCGTCGCCCAGAGGTCGTCCGCTCAGAGCGTCCACCACACGCAGCTTCAGCAGGAAGGCGGCGGCTGGAGGCGGAGACGAGGGGTTACCGAGGAAACGGAAACATGCAGGTGAGAACATCAACTATGAGACGTCAGAAAATACAAAACAGACCCTTCTCTATGTTTCTATGTTTCTATGTCTTTTGTGATTTTGTCTGAATTCACCCCAACATGGCCGCCTCAGTCTGACTTTACAGCGAGCTCCCTCGGCCCTTTGTCCGAGTGCTTCTCTGTGACAGGTAAATGCTGCACATTTCGATCTGCTCCTCTCCCCGTGTGAGGTTAGGAGCTGAAGCTCGATGAGTAAATAAAACGATCCGTGGACAAAGACCTGATGCCCCGCCCACTCCCCACAGCTGAGCGGAGGGCGGGGCGCGAGACACACAGCTCTGTTTACAGATGATGCACCTGTTTAAAACAAGCATTTCCTCGTTTCCCAAAGCGTTATCTTTGGATAATAGTGTTGTGAAATGCAAAGAAAAGTTGGATTTTTAGGTAAGAACATATCGCTTGAAGCAGAGAGAAAAAAAATCTCCTACAGACTCCACTCTTTACAGCAGGGGTCAGTGAGTTGGCTTGGCTTCGGGCAAATAACCGCCGAAAAATGCACCCCCTCACATATGAAACAACGGCAGGAAGGTTTCTAGGACTGTCTCTTAACAATTACAGCCCATTTGTGTATTTATTTATGTAAGTCTGACTAACCATAGCTCATTTAACCAGAAGAGATCGTTTTTTTAAATGTCTTTAAAAGTCAGGGATATTTTTTGGTTGAGCGTGTGATATGAGCAGTGTGGCGTGAGAGCGTGTGAAGGCTGCTTAGAGTTAAAATGCAACAGTGGAATGAAACACAAGCAAAGATCCATCGGCAAAACATTGGCGGATAAAAAACAATTAAGTCTCTGTTAGGCTTTTTTTTTTCTTTTTTTTTTTTTTTTTTTTTATTATATCCTCTGGCGGACCAAAATTGTCCCCCGGGCCGGACTTTGCCGACCACTGCTTTACAACAACACGTTTTTTTCAGCTGGATTTTTCAATACCCATTTCCTGACAGAATAAAACAAGACAAAACAAGTTCCAACATCCCTCTGAAAGAACCTTTGTCAGAAAATAAAACCAAAAATCTAAGGAAAGCGTCACTAGAAGGAAAAGCCTTGAACATCTCAGTGATAAGTACTAAAGACGAGTAAAGACGAGTGTGAACATCTCAGTGATGAGTATTAAAGCCGAGTAAAGACGAGTGTGAACATCTCAGTGATGAGTATTAAAGCCGAGTAAAGACGAGTGTGAACATCTCAGTGATAAGTATTAAAGCCGAGTAAAGACGAGTGTGAACGGCGGTTCTTTCCTTCCCTGACTCGTCTTAAGCTAACGATGATTTTCACGGCGTGTTCCGTTTCCATTTTGGCCTCGGGCTTCACTAACTCCGGGAGCGAACTCATTTACTCCACGTGGGACTTAATGCACTCGTCGGCGCTGAATTTAAACAGCGATCAGACCGGGCAATTAAGACGGGACGGGCCTCGCTGCAGCGGGGGCGAAATGGAGCCATCGACACGGCTTATAAAACCAATTATCCACTTTTACACGTCCCGAAGGCGCCGGGCGCTCATTAGCAACGCACTTACATTCTGCAGACTTTAGATACTGGTGTAAAGCTCTACTCGGGCTCTGGAAGCGACTTTACGTTTGTGTTTTAGTCATTTAACTTTATCTGAGTGTCTGTAAAACGCACTTAGGTTTGATGTTATGAAATGCAGTTAGACTTAACACCAGCAGGGGGCAGACGTTCTCATGTTCTGCACTGGAGGCCGTGGAAACAAAAGTGATTTTTTTTAAACTTGTCCCTGTAAAGATTCTGGATGCTTTACATTGAATCCTGTTGGTTCAGCGGTTACCTTCACCGAGAGTCATTGGCCTCAAGTCCGAAGTGAAGCCAAGTGTTTTTGGAGCTTCGGTCAAGTCCGTCTCGAGTCCCGAAAAGAGCCTCTGCTACTCCGGGATTCACCACAGACTTTACCACCTTAAATCTGAAGAGCTCATTCACACATTCTGAACTTGGGGGATTAGGACATTAGAGGGTCTGAGTCGACAGGAGAGTCTGTTAATCTGAGGAGGAGGTGTTTCCAGATCCACCATAATCTGAGCATCAGTTACCGCGGCAACAAAGAGGGATTTACATGGAGTTTAGTCATTTGCTTCAATGCGACGTGGCGGAGACGCTGAGTGGTCAGAACAGCCCCCTCCCCCTGTGTCCGGGTAAACAGCAGACCCCCCCCCTCTGTGCCCGGGTAAACAGATGGTCTCGAGTCTTATCTCCGCAGACGGCGCGTGGTCTGTGTCCGACGGGAATTAGGCCAAATCCCGGATGTATCACACACACCTCTGTCAGCGGGACGTGGGCCGACGGGGGGCCGTGGCTTTTAGGGGCCAAGAGGAGACCAGGCGGGACCCGAACCAACAACCCATCCAACACTCAGAGAAGGTCCACTGAGTCTTGTTTTGAGAACCAGACCAAACTCTCCCTTTTATGACTGAAGGAGAGTAAATGAGATACTGTACGGACCAGGTGCTCTTCAGGCTCGTGGGACAGGTAACGTGTAGAGGAGAAAGGGAAGGAGCCAAGGAACTCGGGATAAGCATAAAAAGCTATACAAAAGTGTTACAATATGGAGTTTATCTGCAATGTCAAGAAACCAACAAAAAAGTGGCAGATACTCGGTGTGTAGTCTCTCAAAAAACGTGTTTCAATTGACTTTTCGCAAAACCACGCCCCAAAATGGTAATTGACCAATCAGACATCCTAGCAACCGTTACTATGAAGCCAGGTCCGTCATGCTGCAGATCTCCAATGCAAAACAATGGGACACACCAGCAATGAGCACTGAGCACATGCACTTTTACTGCTAAACCACCAAAAACCCGCCAGACAAAGAAGAAGAAGCAAAATGATGGAGCGATCTGCCTATGGAGGAGGTAAATCAGACACTAGGTCCCACAGGAGTGTCAGGGGGGGTCCAGTTATTTCTCCAAATGAAAACACAACCTGAGCACTGCCTACGATGGATCAAACAATGTGGACGGTCTACGCCCAGATAAATGTCTCCAAAATAAACAAGCATACGTCTGCTGTAAAGTAAGGCTAGGGCCTAGCCGCTAGCCTTAGCATGCTAACATCTAGTTACTGACAGTCACATAACGTTACACAAACTGGAGCTGTAACTTTAACTGTGGTGAACTTTTACAACCTTACAGTCTCACGTGTTTTTGTTTCCCTTTATGATAAAAGTAATGTGGTCCTGATAACTGTAGCTGATTGTCATTGTAGCACCTGTAGGTTTAGCTAGCGTTAGCTAACTTTAGCACCGGAGAAATTTTCCTATTTTAGAAATACTAAAAAAATAAGAGGGTGCAAGAGCACGACTGGTCCACAAGGCGGTGCTGTTGCATTTAAGGAAGAGATCAGAAGGTTTCTCTGATATTTCTGGAGACTTGTCTGTAGCTTTAGTGCTAATAGTCCTTTAGCCTTTGTTGGATAGTTTCATATCTTGAATATTTCCCTGCACTGCAGACTGTGACCCCTTTTGCCTCGATCTGGAGGATGTCACGGTGGTTTTGCTCTAAAACAGGTCACAGACACGCTGTTTCGCTGCCCGTGCTTTACCATTTGTTTGTCGGGCGTAGCAACAGTAACTAAGAGGGGGCGTGGCTTAGCGAAAGGTCAATTGTTTTTTTTCTGCACAAGACGTTTCCACCGGGACAGGGAACAGCAGGCTCAAAACTGGGACTGTCCCGAGGCACCTGGGACATGTGGTCGTCCGAACAAGAGTTGGAAGGTTTTTTTTAACCTCTTAACCCCCGCCTGAACCGAGCACATTGTCTCCAGTTCGACTTTACCCAAATCGGAAAAGCTTCTTAAAAAAAGGCATCAAAATAGCGACAAAAACGAGAGGCAAATGAGGATGAAAATGCAGCAACAAAGAGACAAAACAAGCAACAAAAAAGTGGCGACAACGCACGGAAAAATGTCAGATCAGTTTTTTAGTTCTTAGCTTTCAAATGAAACTGGAGAAACTGTGCTCAGTTCAGGTGGGAGTTAAGAGGTTAACCAGGATCTTTCAAACCTGGCTCTGTCGGTTTCTTGTTTAGATTTCATCACCGTAAAGGCATTTTTTAACTTATAAATGCCTTATTTTTATATGAAAACACAGAATGACAGAAAAACATCTTCTCACATTTATGTAAATGAGCTACAGCAAAAGTAAATGGTCTCAACTTATAAAGCGCTTTACAGCAAGGAACCTCTCACCCATTCATACACCAATGTACGCAGACACTGGAGGCAAGGTGGGTGAAGTGTCTTGCCCAAGGACACAACAACAGCGTGCATCTTCAGGAGGCGGGATTCGAACCCCTGACCTTCCGATCATGAGACGACCCGCTCTACCATCCGTGCCACCGTCGCCCCAAAGTGTTGTTTTCTGCCTTAAATCTACTGCGACGGATCATTGTTATCCGGAAGGGCCGGAGTATCGGGGTCAGGATGAGAGGTTTCGTGTTTGTGCTCAGATCAGTCCGATAAAGAGATAAAGAGATTCTCCGACTCCCCCTGACTTCGTTCTTTCCAATGCAAAAGACAGGAAGTCTCTATAGCCGGAGATATCGGCTTTTATCTGCGCTAGATTGGCCGATATATCGGTCGAGCTCTACCCGATATGGCATTTTTTCCAGTATCGACTCCGATATCCGATACCAGTATCGGATAAACGACTGACCGAACAAAATAACCCAGTCTTAGAGTCGCTTGAAATCGAGCTCAATATTTGACTCAAGTCCTCGGTTTGTTTGGAACATTTGCAAATCAGAACAAATGGGTGAATCTCTCACTTTGGAGATTTCACTTGTTCTTCTTCATATCATCGGATTTAAAGGCAGTTTGTTATTTTGCCGTGAGTCAGTGAAGCGAGGGTCGAGCTCCATCTGCTGCTTTAAAGAACACCCGCGTTATGTCACAGTATTCAGACTGAACCATAACGCGTCGGTTATGTGTTCAAAGTGTGACTGATACGTCCCAAAACAAAACCACTCATTATTCAGAAATATCGGACATTTTTACTCATACGTGTTATTTCCCCTTTCACCCGAGGCTCTGGAATCAGAAATGAAAATCTCCCTTCAGAATATTGTTAACCTTTTAACTCCCACCTGAAGCGAGCGCATTTTCTCCAGCTTTACCCAAATCTAAAAGCTTCTTGACCAGGGCTTACAGCTCATAGGCCAGAGTAGCGCCTCATTTGAAAGCTAAGACCTACTAAACCGATGTAAGAGTGCCTTTCTGGCTGCGTGTGTCTCGCGTTTGCCACTTTAAGGCCTTTTCTTTTTTAAATGACCATTTTAAATAAACCTATGGAGAAACATTGAATCAGTGCAATAATTAGACACGTGTTCATGAAGATTTTTTTTTTTCTGTTTTTTTTTTTCAGGTGAAAGTTTCTCTGTTAAGAGACAAAATTAGCCCAAACCAAGAGTCTAGTTTTGGTAGAATCGGGACTTTTAGCTCCTTGTCTTGTATTTCTTATACAGCTAGTGTGATGTTAGCTGTAATGATGCAGAAATACTTTCGCTTCCAAACAGATCCAGTATTTCGGCCACTGCGACGCCTTAAATCCGCCTCGCGGCAGCCTGTGTGGAGCACACGGGACAGAACCAAATCCAACAGCCCGGGTTCCTTTTTCTCCATCGCGCGTAAACATGAACTCCACGAACCTGGCGGAGCCCGCGTCACCTGTTGTCTCCTGGACTCGGCGGAAGCTTCTCTCACGGTCCCCTCGTATCCCGGTGTCCGTGTCGGTGTAAACCTCTCCTCAGCCGTCAGGTTCCCCTCGCCGCTCCCCCCCTCCTCCTCCGCCGCAGCCGCTGCGCGTAAATCCGCCGCATCCACGGAACCCAATGCGCAGAGGAGAACCAGAACCAGCGGCACCGGCGGCACCAGGGTCCGTGCGAGCCCCATGACCTCACCACATCAGCGCATGTCCCGGTCTGCAGGGGGGGGGGTGGTCCTCTGGTCCTCTCCGCGCTCAGGCAGAAAGATTAACCCCCTTCAGAGAGAGGAGGAGAGAGGAGAATATCACCAACAACAACAACAGCGCGACCACAGCTCACAAGATGGCGCTACACGCGCCCACAGAGAGACTGCGCGTTATATAACCATCAGAATCATGTCCCTCCGCGCGCAGAGGCAGAGCAGCGCGTGCAGAGGCAGAGCAGCGCGTGCAGAGGCAGAGCAGCGCGTGCAGAGAAGGGTTATTGTTGTCAGTGAAGGAGCGTTCACAAACTGGGATGTATTTCCGGTGCAATTGTGCAACATGGGAATAATAATAAGTCTACAAAGCATGAAAATAAATAAAAATAAATTAAGATTTAGTGGAATTAATTCAACTCTGAATATATCCAAGAATGTATATACACGGACTGTGAGATAAAATAAAAAGAGGTCGTATGGGAGTAAATGTAATTGAGTACCTGACTCTGCTATGGCACATTGATTAAAATTCAACAACATAAACGCTGGTAATTATCAATATGTCAAGATTTTTTTAAAAACGTTTCAGATCAGTCTTGCAGTGCTGCTCTCCGTCCACCAGATGGAGACAAAGTAAACTCAGGGAAATGTGCTGTGAGTTGAGTCATTACATCCACATTATGATGTACTGTGGGCTGGAGCGGTGCAGGCCTGCTCACTCCTCCGGTCTGACCGTCTGACCGTCTGACTGTCTGACCGTCTGACCGGTGTTCTGTCGAAATCGCCCCCCTCTTCAAAATGGATCCTGTATTTGCTAAAGCGTACGACGAGGACTCCGCTTATTCAAGCAACATGTGCATAAATAAGGAGTATAGTCGAGTTATTTATGCACATCTTCACATAAATATTATAAACTCATTCTTTATCAGTTAAATCAGTAATACCGTGGAGAAGTCCCGGCACCACCAGTGGGGACACGGACCACGGTTTGAGAACCACTGCTCTACAACACTAGTGACAGAAGAAGGGAAGACGTTTGTGCAGGACTACAGTGATGTTCCATAAACGTCACAAATAAAGTCAAACCAGGAAAAACTAATTCACACCAAACATGTATAACTGCGCTGTGGAGAAAAGTCGAGTGCAAAAGTCAGAGAGATCACAGCGAGAGATGGAGAGTTTCCGTTTCCGTGGCGATGATGAAATCTTCCTGTTTTCAAGCGGCAGCCGATATTAAAGTACGTGTTCGCTTCATGTTCTGTGGTTTCTCTACATTATAAAAGGATGTTTATCTTAAGGCAGAACACGCTACTGAACATGGCAGCCGTGCTAGGTTAGAGTGAGCCATGAGCAGAAAGGCATTGTGGGTAATCTGTTTGGATCTATAACACTGAAGACTGTAGGTTACATTCTGTGCTTGGTGGGTGTGTTTTTTTCCAATGCAAAGACGCTCTGAAGCTCGGACACTGTTCAATTCCACTTCAGCAGAAACTTTCCCGTCTTTAACAATGTGTTCAAAGTCAGAGGGATTTTTAACATCGAATTCCTGCCTGATTTATTACAATTTTCCACTTAAAACTAGTTATTCAGAAACTTCACCAGATCCAGCATCTCCCTGAACAATCCTGTGTGTCCATTATCAACACTTAGAAAATACTTTTGGCCATTTTACGCAGTTTTATACAAAAACATTCAAATCTGCAGCAAAGGTTTCAGTAGATTTGTCTCTTCGACCCCTGACTCGCAGCGTCTCGGTTTGGGGAGGAAGCGACTTTCATAGAGCGCGAGATGAACGGATAAGAACGAGCTAAAAACAGGAAGCTCCTCCGTCCCGCTGCAGACATGAAGCGCGGGGAGCTGGCCGTGGTCTGGGCGCTGGGGGGTGAGTACAGGGTTTAACCTCTTAACCCCCACCTGAACCGGGCAGATTTTCTCCAGTTTGGTTTTACCCAAATCTAAAAGCTTCTTGAAAAAAGGGCGTCAAAACAGCGACAAAAAAATGAATAATATTATGATAAAAAAAAAAAAAAAGTGACAACAATGAGAGAAAAAAGATCCGTTTTTTTTTAAATCCGTTTTGTAGGTTTCAAAGGAGGCATTACTCTGGCTGCTGTGAGAAGCTTTTAGATTTGGGTAAAGCTGTACTGGTGAAAATGCGCTCGGTTAAAGAAAAAGTCGACTGAAATCCGTGTCCCGATATACACGGATATTCACTACACGGATATTCACTACACGGATATTCACTACACGGATATTCACTACACGGATATTCACTACACGGATATTCACTACACGGATATTCACTACACGGATATTCACTACACGGATATTCACTACACGGATATTCACTACACGGATATTCACTACACGGATATTCACTACACGGATATTCACTACACGGATATTCACTACACGGATATTTACTACACGGATATTCACTACACGGATATTTACTACACGGATATTCACTACACGGATATTCACTACACGGATATTCACTACACGGATATTCACTACACGGATATTCACTACACGGATATTTACTACACGGATATTCACTACACGGATATTCACTACACGGATGCAGGTTAGCGAGTTTGCTCCTCATGTAGTCACAGGTTTAAGGCAAGGAGGGGGGAGAGTTCAGTGTGGTGTGAGTGAGGAGAGGTCAGTGTGGTGTGAGTGAGGAGAGGTCAGTGTGTGGGTGGTGTGAGTGAGGAGAGGTCAGTGTGCGGGTGGTGTGAGTGAGGAGAGGTCAGTGTGCGGGTGGTGTGAGTGAGGAGAGGTCAGTGTGTGGGTGGTGTGAGTGAGGAGAGGTCAGTGTGCGGGTGGTGTGAGTGAGGAGAGGTCAGTGTGGTGTGAGTGAGGAGAGGTCAGTGTGGTGTGAGTGAGGAGAGGTCAGTGTCCGGGTGGTGTGAGTGAGGAGAGGTCAGTGTGGTGTGAGTGAGGAGAGGTCAGTGTGTGGGTGGTGTGAGTGAGGAGAGGTCAGTGTGTGGGTGGTGTGAGTGAGGAGAGGTCGGTGTGTGGGTGGTGTGAGTGAGGAGAGGTCAGTGTGCGGGTGGTGTGAGTGAGGAGAGGTCAGTGTGCGGGTGGTGTGAGTGAGGAGAGGTCAGTGTGTGGGTGGTGTGAGTGAGGAGAGGTCAGTGTGCGGGTGGTGTGAGTGAGGAGAGGTCAGTGTGGTGTGAGTGAGGAGAGGTCAGTGTGGTGTGAGTGAGGAGAGGTCAGTGTCCGGGTGGTGTGAGTGAGGAGAGGTCAGTGTGGTGTGAGTGAGGAGAGGTCAGTGTCCGGGTGGTGTGAGTGAGGAGAGGTCAGTGTGGTGTGAGTGAGGAGAGGTCAGTGTGGTGTGAGTGAGGAGAGGTCAGTGTGCGGGTGGTGTGAGTGAGGAGAGGTCAGTGTGGTGTGAGTGAGGAGAGGTCAGTGTGGTGTGAGTGAGGAGAGGTCAGTGTGCGGGTGGTGTGAGTGAGGAGAGGTCAGTGTGCGGGTGGTGTGAGTGAGGAGAGGTCGGTGTGCGGGTGGTGTGAGTGAGGAGAGGTCAGTGTCCGGGTGGTGTGAGTGAGGAGAGGTCAGTGTGTGGGTGGTGTGAGTGAGGAGAGGTCAGTGTGTGGGTGGTGTGAGTGAGGAGAGGTCAGTGTCCGGGTGGTGTGAGTGAGGAGAGGTCAGTGTGGTGTGAGTGAGGAGAGGTCAGTGTGCGGGTGGTGTGAGTGAGGAGAGGTCAGTGTGTGGGTGGTGTGAGTGAGGAGAGGTCAGTGTGTGAGTGGTGTGAGTGAGGAGAGGTCAGTGTGTGGGTGGTGTGAGTGAGGAGAGGTCAGTGTCCGGGTGGTGTGAGTGAGGAGAGGTCAGTGTGTGGGTGGTGTGAGTGAGGAGAGGTCAGTGTGCGGGTGGTGTGAGTGAGGAGAGGTCAGTGTGCGGGTGGTGTGAGTGAGGAGAGGTCAGTGTGTGGGTGGTGTGAGTGAGGAGAGGTCAGTGTGGTGTGAGTGAGGAGAGGTCAGTGTGGTGTGAGTGAGGAGAGGTCAGTGTCCGGGTGGTGTGAGTGAGGAGAGGTCAGTGTGGTGTGAGTGAGGAGAGGTCAGTGTCCGGGTGGTGTGAGTGAGGAGAGGTCAGTGTGGTGTGAGTGAGGAGAGGTCAGTGTGGTGTGAGTGAGGAGAGGTCAGTGTGCGGGTGGTGTGAGTGAGGAGAGGTCAGTGTGGTGTGAGTGAGGAGAGGTCAGTGTGGTGTGAGTGAGGAGAGGTCAGTGTGCGGGTGGTGTGAGTGAGGAGAGGTCAGTGTGCGGGTGGTGTGAGTGAGGAGAGGTCGGTGTGCGGGTGGTGTGAGTGAGGAGAGGTCAGTGTCCGGGTGGTGTGAGTGAGGAGAGGTCAGTGTGTGGGTGGTGTGAGTGAGGAGAGGTCAGTGTGTGGGTGGTGTGAGTGAGGAGAGGTCAGTGTCCGGGTGGTGTGAGTGAGGAGAGGTCAGTGTGGTGTGAGTGAGGAGAGGTCAGTGTGCGGGTGGTGTGAGTGAGGAGAGGTCAGTGTGTGGGTGGTGTGAGTGAGGAGAGGTCAGTGTGTGAGTGGTGTGAGTGAGGAGAGGTCAGTGTGTGGGTGGTGTGAGTGAGGAGAGGTCAGTGTCCGGGTGGTGTGAGTGAGGAGAGGTCAGTGTGTGGGTGGTGTGAAGGAGGAGAGGTCAGTGTCCGGGTGGTGTGAGTGAGGAGAGGTCGGTGTGCGGGTGGTGTGAGTGAGGAGAGGTCAGTGTGCGGGTGGTGTGAGTGAGGAGAGGTCAGTGTGTGGGTGGTGTGAGTGAGGAGAGGTCAGTGTGTGGGTGGTGTGAGTGAGGAGAGGTCAGTGTCCGGGTGGTGTGAGTGAGGAGAGGTCAGTGTGTGGGTGGTGTGAGTGAGGAGAGGTCAGTGTGTGGGTGGTGTGAGTGAGGAGAGGTCAGTGTGCGGGTGGTGTGAGTGAGGAGAGGTCAGTGTGGTGTGAGTGAGGAGAGGTCAGTGTGCGGGTGGTGTGAGTGAGGAGAGGTCAGTGTCCGGGTGGTGTGAGTGAGGAGAGGTCAGTGTGTGGGTGGTGTGAGTGAGGAGAGGTCAGGGTGTGGGTGGTGTGAGTGAGGAGAGGTCAGTGTGGTGTGAGTGAGGAGAGGTCAGTGTGCGGGTGGTGTGAGTGAGGAGAGGTCAGGGTGTGGGTGGTGTGAGTGAGGAGAGGTCAGTGTGCGGGTGGTGTGAGTGAGGAGAGGTCAGTGTCAGGGTGGTGTGAGTGAGGAGAGGTCAGTGTGTGGGTGGTGTGAGTGAGGAGAGGTCAGTGTCAGGGTGGTGTGAGTGAGGAGAGGTCAGTGTCCGGGTGGTGTGAGTGAGGAGAGGTCAGTGTGTGGGTGGTGTGAGTGAGGAGAGGTCAGTGTCAGGGTGGTGTGAGTGAGGAGAGGTCAGTGTGCGGGTGGTGTGAGTGAGGAGAGGTCAGTGTGCGGGTGGTGTGAGTGAGGAGAGGTCAGGGTGGTGTGAG
>CM038353.1:1839303-1981803 GCA_021464625.1 Proterorhinus semilunaris | reverse complement strand
TTAAAGGGATATTTTGACCTAGGGCCTCATTTCCTAATTATCCAGTGTGTTGTTGATTTCTGGAGATATATATATATATATATATATATATATATATATATATATATATATATATGACATATATATATATATATATATATATATGTCATATATATGACATATATATATATATATATATATATATATATATATATATATATATATATATATATATATATATATATATATGTCATATATATGACTGTGACCTCATGTGTGTACCCTCAGACTCAGTACGGCTGGTCGGGGGGCGGAGCCTGTGTTCCGGATCTCTGCAGATCCGGGACCAGTCCTTGAACCAGTCCTGGGCCGGGGTCTGTGAGGGCGCTTTGGGCCGTCGGGGGGCAGAGGTGCTGTGCAGGGAGCTGGGCTGTGGGACTCCTCTCCTCCAGGGGGCGCTCTCTCCTCTGGGGCAGACGTTCCACTGTGAGGGAAATGAGTCTGCTCTGATGGACTGTCCCCGGACCAGGACCGGCCCGGAGGCCTGCCCCACTCTCAACCTCACCTGCGAAGGTAACGGGGCGGGGCTGTGTTGGGGGCGTGGCCAGGGGAAGGGGCAGGGCTCACCGGTGTCTTGTGTCCAGAGCCGCTGAGGCTGTTGGGAGGAGCCAGTCGCTGTGAGGGCAATGTGGAGGTGAAGTACAGTGACGAGTGGAGACCCGTGTCGACCCTCTTTGACCCCTGGGACCTGGAGGCCGTGGCCGTCGTGTGCCGGGACATGGACTGTGGAACTGTTGTCTCCACAGGAAAGAAACAAAACTCTACACAGAGATATGGGTGGGTCGTCTCAACTGCCTGTGTGAAGACGGCCGCTGTGAGGGACTGTATCCAAGACCACGACCCAGACGCTGAGGACCTGGATTTGGTGTGCTCAGGTGAAGTGTAGATTCTGGATCTCTGCCCAATTCTCCCTGAAAGATCATCGTGCCCGTGTGACTGAATAATACCCCCGCTTTTTGAGGACATAGTTCATTTGTGTCGCAGAGAGAACATGGAAGTTTGTCTCAGCTTTTGAAATACAGAGATAACCATTAAGTAGTAGTAGTTTATTCGGTCATTTTCATTTTCATTCTTTTAAACATAAAACAAGCCTCCCCATAACACGACCGAAAGGGTTTAGGCTGAAGTAAAAACGTATTGTGCCGAACCCAGTTTACAGACTTCCACGAGAAAACAAACACAGACATTAATAGTAAACAATATCAAGTGTCAAACAGAAGAGAAATAAGCATGTATTTAGAATTGATTTTAACATAAATTTCAACACTCCAATATATATATATAAATGTACATTTTGTTTTACGTTAATTTATTTGAACTAAATCATGTCATCATTTAAATTCATTCATTATGGATCTATTAAAGTCTTTTCACTAGTTTCTTACTTCATCCTTAACTTATATATTTTTGAATGATCGTAGATTTATACAACTTTTTGAAGGCTTTGACTGTTTTAAATGATCTTCCAAATCGTTCCACAGATTAACACCTCTCACAGAAATACATCGACTTTTTTAATTCTTTTTAGCTTTTGCTTTTTGAATATGGCCGTTCCTCGGAGGTTATACGGACTTTCCCCGTGTTCAAAAAGCTGCTGGATGTTTGGAGGGAGAAGATTATTATGTGCTTTGTTCACTATTACTAAAGTATTTAGATCAACAAGGTCAGGGATTTTCAATAGATTTAGCTCCACAAACATTTAACCGGCTCCAAACATCAGCAGTAGGACAGTGTTCAGTATGAAGCAGGGTCATGTCCCGGGACTGTGGTCCGTGTTCCAAAACATCAGACACTTCCTGATGTCGATTGTAGCTCGTACAAAGGTTCTATATTAAACCTTCATCCTCGTCTCACTGTACGACCGAAGAGCTCATGACGAGTAAACAATGAACTGTGTCCCCTCAGATCTGCTGACCATCCCGGAGGTGTCTGTGTCCGAGGGCGTGTGGGAGCCTCGGGCCAAGGGCGGGGTCTGGGTGCAGGCGGGGGCAGATTTCCAGGTCAAATGCTCCGTGGAGCCGCAGTACCCGGGAGGCTCCTTCCAGCTGCTCTCTCCCACTCTTAACCGCACCGTGTCGGCCGTCAATCACACCGCCCACTTCCTGTTTACCGACGCCGGCCCCGCCCACAAAGGGAATTACACCTGTGTTTACTTCCTGCATGTGTTCAACCACAGCTTCACCGCCAACTGGACCCTCCACATCCGTCCAGGGGGTGAGACCGTAGTCCTGGTTTAACCCTGGTTTGCCCTAGTTTAGTCCTGGTTTAGCCCTAGTTCAGTCCTGATTTAGCCCTAGTTTGGCCCTGGTTTAGCCCTGGTTTAGTCCTGGTTTAGCCCTAGTTCAGTCCTGATTTAGCCCTAGTTTGGCCCTGGTTTAGCCCTGGTTTAGTCCTGGTTTAGCTCTAGTTTAGTCCTGGTTTAGTCCTAGTTTAGCTCTAGTTTAGTCCTGGTTTAGCCCTAGTTTGGCCCTGGTTTAGCCCTGGTTTAGTCCTAGTTTAGCTCTAGTTTAGCTCTAGTTCAGTCCTGGTTTAGCCCTGGTTTAGTCCTGGTTTAGCCCTAGTTCAGTCCTGGTTTAGCTCTAGTTTAGTCCTGGTTTAGTCCTAGTTTAGTCCTGGTTTAGTCCTAGTTTAGCTCTAGTTTAGTCCTGGTTTAGCCCTAGTTTAGTCCTGGTTTAGTCCTAGTTCAGTCCTGGTTTAGCCCTGGCTTAGCCCTGGTTTAGTCCTGGTTTAGTCCTAGTTCAGTCCTAGTTTAGTCCTAGTTTAGTCCTGGTTTAGCCCTGGTTTAGTCCTGGTTTAGCCCTAGTTTGGCCCTGGTTTAGCCCTGGTTTAGTCCTAGTTTAGCTCTAGTTTAGCTCTAGTTCAGTCCTAGTTTAGCCCTGGTTTAGTCCTGGTTTAGCCCTAGTTCAGTCCTGGTTTAGCTCTAGTTTAGTCCTGGTTTAGTCCTAGTTTAGTCCTGGTTTAGTCCTAGTTTAGCTCTAGTTTAGTCCTGGTTTAGCCCTAGTTTAGTCCTGGTTTAGTCCTAGTTTAGTCCTGGTTTAGTCCTAGTTTAGTCCTGGTTTAGCCCTGGCTTAGCCCTGGTTTAGTCCTGGTTTAGTCCTAGTTCAGTCCTAGTTTAGTCCTAGTTTAGCCCTGGCTTAGCCCTGGTTTAGTCCTGGTTTAGTCCTAGTTTAGCCCTGGCTTAGCCCTGGCTTAGCCCTGGTTTAGCCCTAGTTCAGTCCTGGTTTAGCCCTAGTTCAGTCCTGGTTTAGCTCTAGTTTAGTCCTAGTTTAGTCCTAGTTTAGCCCTGGTTTAGCTCTAGTTTAGTCCTAGTTTAGTCCTAGTTTAGCCCTGGTTCAGTGACGTCTCTGTTTGGTGTTTTCCAGAGTCAGACGCTCAGTTCCTCGTCCGAGCCCTGATCCTCCTCCTGCTGATGCTCCTGAACTTCGTCCCGTACTTTTACTACCGCCAGGTACAAGGACGCTTCCTACCTCTGGGTCCTCGCTTCCTACCTCTGGGTCCTCGCTTCCTATCTCTGGGTCCTCGCTTCCTAACTTGTGTCCTTGCTTCCTACCTCTGGGTCCTAGCTTCCTAACTTGTGTCCTTGCTGCCTACCTCTGGGTCCTAGCTTCCTACCTCTGGGTCCTCGCTTCCTACCTCTGGGTCCTCGCTTCCTACCTCTGGGTCCTCGCTTCCTACCTCTGGGTCCCCTGGTTACTCTCTGATTAAAACTCCACTAAACTGTAACCCGCTAACTCGATAATCCGTTGTGTCGTTTCAGGCCACCAGGGGTCACCAGAGGAGACAACGAGCCCGGAGACACAGAGCCGCCCCCTGAAGGACAATGACTTGATCTGTTACTTTACGTTTGCTTCTTAAATCATTTTCGTTATTGTTCTGATGATGAAAGTGGTGTATTTTTCTCATGCAAATAAAAGCTTTATCACTGAATGAAATTTGAAGATAGAAAGACTGTGTTATTTTGTGTGCTCTATTTTCCACTTTTGCTTTACCTAAATCTAAAAGCTTCTCGCCTGGAACGCCTCGTTTAAAAGCGAAGACGAAACTGATCCTAACTTTTTGTCCCATTGTTGCCGAGTGTTTTTTTTTTCTTTGTAAAGCGTTTTTGTTGCTTTTTTGATGCATTTTCTTCTACGTTTTCGTCGCTATTTTGACGCTTTTAGATTTGGGTAAAGCTGGAGACAATGTGCTCGGTTCAGGTGTTAGGAGCTTATGTATTCTTATGAACTGATGGCATAAGAGATGAAGAAGTAGTGCCATTTAAGTTCTTCATTTTGGTTTTTACCCATAATCCAGAAGCTTCCGGACCGGTGTTTACAGCCTATGGGCCTCATTTGAAAGCTAAGTCCTACAAGCCAAGTCCTTTTTATCACATTTTTGTCACCTCGTCGCTTTGTTATTGTGTTATTGTTGCTTTTCCAGCGCATTTCCCCCCCCCCCCCCCCCCCCCCCCCCGCTCTTTTGCCACTTTTTGATGTTAGATTTGAGTAATGCCAAACTGGAGAAAATGTGCCCGGTTCATGTCGGGGTTTGGAGGTTAATACTCGTGGTCCGATACCGACATGACGGGGGCTGGAAAGGCCAATAACCGGACATTTTACATCCCATTTTACTAATAAATAAACTGAGATAAAAAGTTTATTAACAATACTGTTTTAAATACGACATCTGTCTGGAGTACCCCCTGAAATGCATACTTTAGCTTTCCCCACCCCCTGGATCAGCAAATTGAATCTGACATTAAACCTTTAAAATACATTTTAAATTAATTTTCTTTTGCATTATTTTGTCAAGTGATGTTTATTGTAACTGCGTAAACATTTATTTTAAGGACCAAAATATTTTAACTATGAATTATTATGGAAGAAATGTGTGTCATTTATTATTTTTTTTGCAGTAGAAGAAGAAAACATGAGTCTCACAACAGAACTGACACTTTTCCAACTGGGTAAAGCCTCTATTTTTCATTTTTGTGACTTTGTTAGCCTGATTTGAATGTCTCACTCGTGCAACCCTGCTGCCCTTCTTTTTTTTTTTTTTACGATAAAACAAATGCATTAATTCTTTTTATTCACAAATTTACTTGTACAAGTTTAGCTTGAAGACAAACAGCTAGTTTATATTCCTGGGGGAAAGCTAACATTAGCACAAGTTTGCAATCCTGTTACTTTTCTCATGTATTTGAATGGTGGTAACAGGGCTGTACCAAATCTATCAAATAACAAACATACAATAAAACGTATGTCTCTCATACCTGAGCTGAGCCAATCGTGGGTTTGATGTTTAATTACCTATTATTGATGAATACATAACAGAAAACAGAAGAAAAAAATGTTTTAGTTTTCAACATTTCTGAAGTCAAAGTTAATTTGATCTTTTTTTTGTATCCATCTCTCAAATAGCCTTTTGTTAATGTATAATATTTCTCTGGCAGTACCGTTCCACCTCCACCAGATGGAGACAAAGCAAACGTGCTGCAGCTGAACTCTTGTCACCGGCCAAGAACCGCCAGATGGCGCTAAACGACGTAAAACGTGAGGCGCGTCGCTGTCAGAATGAAAGATGGCCGTGATTAGTCCCTCAATCACGATTGGCCTGAATGTGCAGCGAGTCTAAAAATACACAAACTCTGCTTGACCTTGAGACGAAGTATTTTCACTCCATAAACTAGGAACGAGATTATTTTTCTTCCACTAAACCTGATCATATTCGATGACGCTGTCAATGGAGCTTTTATTGTTCATGCTGAACACAATCCACAAACATTTGGGTTGATACAGTACAAGGACAAAACTCTTAACCCCCACCAGTTTGGCTTTACCCAAATCTAAAAGCCAGAAGGAGCGACAAAAACATGACAAAAAAGTAACAAAAAAAGCATTGAAAAAAGAAAGTTAAAAAAAAGTGAGGACAACAAGAAGAAAATTATCCGTTTAGATCAGTTTTGTAGGTCTTAGCTTTCAAATTAAGGGCGTTACTCTGGCCTATAGGCTGTAACCTTTTAGATATGGGTAAAGCCGAACTGAAAATACACTTGGTTAAGGCAGGGGTTAAGAGGTTAAACAGAGTTTTCCATCCCACACGTAGCAGCTCCTTATGGAGTCCACACTGGTCACGGCTCCTTTTCAGTTTATTTCCTAAATGGAACCAAACATACATCGCTGTTAGCTGCTGTTAGCTGCTGTTAGCTGCTATTAGCTGCTGAATCCTGACAGGAAGTGGGGGCGGGCTCTGGAAGATCCTCGCTGTCAGGGAATTTCCATTGCAACTTTTTCTCCTCTTTAGACCCATTATTTTTTAATGCTATTTATCCTTTATTTAACCAGGAAAGTCCCACGCTGTCTTTGGGCAAGACACTTCACTCTCCTCGCCCCCAGTGTCTGTGAACTCTGTGTATGAATGAGAGGGTGGAGGGTTTCTTACTGTAAAGCGCTTTGGGCCTGATGAAGGTAAAAGTGCTTTATAAGTTGAGACCCTTTACAGCAGCCCACGGTCGAACACAGGCTTGTTTCTCTGGCCGAACTTTGATTCTAATTACAGGAAGTGGCTCTAAAAACAGCAGCGTGAGTGGGCTTCAGTCCGGGCTGGACGCCAAAGGTGAAGCCCCCCCCCTGACCCTCACAAATGCCTCGTCCAGCTCCTCCACAGGCGACCCTGGAAGTGAAACGTGGACGTGCACAAGCCGACTGGAGCAATAACGTTTCAGATGTTCTGTGAATCCGACCTGCGCTCCTTTGGAAATGTAAGGAGATATGTTTGTAAATACGTGGAGCAGGTGAGAAACTTGGCAACACAGGCTTGTAAAGAGCAATACAAGTGTAAGCCATTATTAATATTTAGTACCAGGCCCTGAATGAAGCCAAAGTGCCTCAGAAATGTTAGAATCAGAGAGTCTGAAACTGAAGTGTTTTTCACAGATATAAAATGACATGTGGAAACACTGGTATAAGTGAGTCAGTGCTTTATTGTCATTGTACAAGCGCACAATGAAATAGTGTTCAGGTGTTAGTCCTGAGCCGCTGCAGCTGAGCCGCGCTGCCACTGTGTCCACCTGACCCGCATGACCTCGGAGGTCGGGGAAACTGTAGCACTCGGAAGAAACCTGGCTCTGCCCTCTGTCTCCTCTGATCCTCTGAAACGGTGCCGCGCCTCCTGGGGTTGTCCCTGTTTCAGAGCGTGGTGTCCTGCACTGGTCAGCTCCACCTCCTCCTTCCTCCTCCTCCCTCCGCTTCACAACAGTCTTTCACCATCTCTCGTTTGTCCTTCCTTGTTTCCTGTAGCTCCTCTTGTGACGCCTCCTCTGTCCTGCAGGGGGGGCTCTCGGTGCCTCTTCAGTGTCTCAGAAGAAGAAATGTGTAGGTCTCAAATGGGTTTAGCTGATGAGTTAGCATTTTGTTTACCTTTAAAAAGGTGCTTTCTTCAGGACCATTTTAGACTCTCTAAACAAATCCACCGAACCTCCACAAAAACACGACACGGACAAAAGTTTCCAGAAAAACAACGTGGAACAGATAAACCACAAATGCAGGAAAAGGCAAAAAACTCGGCTGCACAAAGAGCGAGCGAGGTCACCTCCTGTTTTCACGACATGACAACAGTACGAATGACAGTATGAATATATTTATTTATTTAAAGTGTCTAATCCTTTGTTTAAACGGAGTCCGGGAAAAAGATGAATAGAATTTGAAACCGCTCTTTATGAAACTGTGCACTTCGCTGCAGCTAAACTATAATTATTATTCGTGATGAGAAAAACACTCGCCGCATTGTTGACAGTGCGTCGCCGCGGTTACGTGTCAAGGGAAAACTACAAATCGGTGGATTTTATGTCTAAGTGTGACATTATGAAAGTGGCAGCTCTTTCAGTGACTTCAGTCGCTCCGAACAGCGGCGTGACGTTCGAGGACCGCTGATAAAAACAGATAATCAGCTTTTACCCGAAAGCAACGTTTCCCTTTGACGCAAAACTCAGAGCGGTTTTTATGCAGAAGCTTCAAGTTACACTTTTCTAATTATTGCTAATGGAGGACGTCTGTGGAAAGTAATCCAAGTTTTACATCAGGGAGGAGGCGGTTTTAAAAAAGGTTTAAAAGTAAGAAGTTTGAAATTCTTCTGCTCAGACTGGAAGAACTCAGGGTCATTTTAATAAGAGACATTTTAAGCTTTAGTGACGCTTTCTGAAAATAAGCCACAAAGCAGCAACAAAAACACAATTGACTTTTCGCAAAACCACGCCCCAAGACGGTAATTGTCCAATCAGACCTCCTAGCAACCGTTACTATGAAGCCAGGTCCGTCATGGCCTCCAATGCAAAACCATGGGACACACCAGCACTGAGCAGACGCACTTTTACTGCTAAACCACCAAAAACCCACCAGACAAAGAAGATGCAGAATGGTGGAGCGATCTGCCTATGGAGGAAGTAAATCAGGCACTAGGTCCCACCGGAGTGTCAGGGGGGGTCCAGTTATTTCTCTTCCCAAATGAAAACACAACCTGAGCTCTGCCTACGATGGATCAAACAATGTGGACGGTCTACGGCCCGCCAAAATGTCTCCAAATAAACAAGCATACGTCTGCTCTAAGGTAAGGCTAAGGCCTAGCCGCTAGGCTAACACCTTAGCATGCTAACATCTAGCTACAGTCACATAACGTTACACAAACTGGAGCTGTAACTTTAACTGCAGCTCATTGTCATTGTGGCACCTGTAGGTTTAGCTAGCGTTAGCTGACGTTAGCGCACCGGAGAAATGTTCCTATTTTTAGAAATACTAAAAAAGTAAGAGGGTGCTTACCGGGCACTGCAAGAGCACGACTAGTCCACAAGGCGGTGCTGTTGCTGCGCTCACGTCCAAAGAGAAGCTCAAATGGTGAAGAAAATAAAACCAGAAAAATGTGCAAAGATTTAACCAAACCATGAAAGTGTCTGTTCTGAAATCATCATTACTGCCAACGTCCCGACACATTTAGACTCTGTGTTATGAGCTTTTAAAGACGGATTCAAAGTCCAGCGCCTAAAATCCTCCCGACACAGGTTTATTTCAAACACCTGCGAGATTAAAGCTGGGAGTAACTGAGGCTCCTGAACGCATCATCTGCAGAGCGGCGTCTGGCTCTGACAGCCTTGGATCTTTAATGACTGTGTCAGACTCCTGTCCCGCCTCCAGGGGATGGATGGCTTTGAACGGAGAGAGAGGGTCACTCCGGACACGTCCCGGGTTATTCCAGACTCACGGGGACTTTGTGCTTCAGTGTAATAACGCCATGGCACCACGAGTGAAAGCAATGGGGCGCCGCGGTCAAGTGCTATGAGGAAATGGCCGAGATGGTTCGGGGCGCCGTCCCTTGCGCGCCGACTACATTTAAATATGTTTTTTCTCTATAGCGTGTTGGCGCAGGTTTTCCTCCGCTCTGTCCAACAGCAGCTTCGCGGTGAACTCTGAGCTGCACTCTCTCCCTCCAGTCGGAGCAAAGACAGACTCAGGAATTACCCACGATCTGCCATCGCTCAGGACGTAGCGAATGATAAAACATTTAGCACATTAGCGTTCAGAACTACAATAAACCTCAGGGGGAAGAGATGTTTTGGTCTTTATTTGATCAAAAACAGGAGATTTGAGTTTCAGAACTTCTGAGTTTCACACAAACTGCAAGAACCAGCTAACGGCGAGGGATCGGACTACTGGAGCGCCTGTAAACGCACTCGTCGAGCCCCATCTGCAGAAGGTCCACTTCATCCAACGGGACGGTGACCTGTGGAAAGGCGTGTGGAGACGGGAGTGTGAGGCTTCGCTCTGGGCTCCGTCTGTCACGCTGTCATGTTCCCGTCACCGATCGCCACCGGACCCGCTCTCGCCCGCCGTGTATTTAGGAAAAGGTCCACAGCTGCGGAGCCTCGGACGTCGCAGAAACCGGCCCAGGGCGAGACGCTTAATAAGTCCCACTTAATGTCATTCTGCTTATTTTATGGAAATCTGCAACAGATTTACGTCAAAAACCTGCAGTAAAGATGATAGAACGAGTCCTGACTGAATATAATGAACGTGTGCGGCGGGGATGAGAGGCCCTGCCCCGACCCGCGATCAAAGGAGACTTTTATGACCCGACCTGCGAGGACCACGGAGGAACTCACTAATGCCCCCAGCCATGTGTGAAATCCTGCGTGTTTTACAAAAGCTTCCGTTTGACAAACAGGATGAGGAAACATTACATACGGTTCTGATTCGCCCTGGTCACACGGCGCTGGTTACTCTTACCGTTTGAATAAATGATAAGAGTTGGCCCGACTCCCTGTGCAGCGTGTGCTGTGGAGGGGTCGGGGTAAAAACCAGAGGGAAACACAACACGGCCCTCCTTTGTTGCCCTGGCTTCTGATCTAGCCAATCAGAGCCTGATTTTTCCAACATGGGCCTCTCAAAGCTTCAATGGCATTTCCCAAAGACCTTCCAAGCAGCTCTAAAGTGACATGGAGATCATATCGAAGACCACACTGGGACAGCCGATGAACAAGTGACCCAATCATGACATAAAGCACTTTTAATCATAAATACAATAACTTAATAATAATCATGATCAGCACACATTCATATAATAAGCTCAGGACAGACATCCGGTCGGCCATTGATTCATAACGAGAAGAGCAGAGGCCCGAGTGCAGAACCCTGCGGGACTCCAACGTCACTGGTGAGGCACTGGGATTGTACACCGTTGATGTAGATTTGCTGTGATCTGTTTGACAAATAAGACTGAAACCCTGTCAAAGCATCGGCAGAGGAACGTGTATCTGTATCTGTGTGTCTTTTGCATCTGTGTGTCTTTTGCATCTGTGTGTCTTTTGTGTCTGTGTGTCTTTTGTGTCTGTATGTCTTTTGTATCTGTGTGTCTTTTGCATCTGTGTGTCTTTTGTGTCTGTGTGTCTTTTGAATCTGTGTGTCTTTTGTATCTGTGTGTCTTTTGTATCTGTGTGTCTTTTGTGTCTGTATAAACTAAAGTATGAGCTAAAGCGTCAGGAGTATGAGCTGGAGATGGACTGCCGTGTCCTTTCCTCGCCCTCTGTGTCCGTCCTCCAAAAACAGTTTATTTCCCGGGGTCTTCAGGCTCAGACAGATGATATCAGACGAAATCGATCGTATCACGAGATCGGCTTCTTCTACTGTTTACTTTACCGGCTCCAAAGACTGTCCCGGTCGTCACAGTCACATGTTTGGAACATCGATTTTTCACGCAGTGGTCAGTGTTTTCAGAAATTCAACCAAACTCTCTTTAGAATGTTTATTTGTTATGTATTAACCAATAAATGGTTAAACGTTGAAACATCATCCACACAGTTTGTTTAGATCTGCAGACGTCGATTCTAATCATTGAAGCTGTAATAGAGTTCGGGAATGTGACGTCATATCGCTAAGCATTATGGGATTAGCAGCATTTGTAAACTAATGGAGATTTTAAAAGTTAAAATACTGGAGTTATTGTTCACATTAAAACACTTGGACACCACAGTGAGTTAGATGTTTTTACCAGCAGTAACTCAGCAGCTCACGGAGCTGTTTCACACATTTTCTCTCCACTTTTTATACTGTTTTTAGCTAATTTTAGTCAATGGAAATTTATGCTAACAGCTGCAAAGATGGCGGATCTCCATGGTAACTGTGGAATTTCCTGAACTCTATAGGGCTCTTCCACCATCCGGGTACTCTCAGAGCGCCGCAGATGTGGAGGTGAAAACAATGGCCGTATTAAACAGCGTTTAGTTAGCGACAGATTGTGTTCAATAAATGTAGTTTTTCTCAGTAAATCCGGCCTAAAAGCTGTTGTTCGGTCGGATGATCCATTTTGTCGGAACTACAGCTTTAATCTTGTGAACTGAGTAAGTTTTATGATTAGAAGCGACGTCTGCAGATCTAAATGTGTGGATTATGTTTTAAAGTTTAACGTAACTGTGCCGGACACGTCAGGCTCTAAATTCTACCATTTACTTTAAACATAAAATAAAGTGTTAATCAAATGTTTAATGTGTAAGTCATGCTTTAACCGGGATATAACTTCATGTAAACGCTATTTTTCCGGTTTTAAGAAACTTCCTATTTACTGCGCAGTTAATCGTAAACAAACATGACGGCGAGTCCGAAGAGCTCCTGTTTCTGGAGTCAAGAGGAGACAGAGTTTTATATTTTAACCATGAAAGAATATTAGTGAATATTTAAGATGGAAAGAAGCCTCGTAATGTGGATTTATGCGAAACCGTCGGCGACCGTTTCGAGGCGGCTGGTTTTCCTCCGGACGCAGACGAGTCGACCACGACACTGAGCCGGATTACGTTTTTCCTCCACAAACTATCGGTGAACTCCATCAGCTCCGCTCTCTCACACCGGCCCCGACCTTCTCCCAGAGCTCCCTGGTCCGCGTCGGTGATAAAGACCGACCCAGGACCGGTAAAGGTCAGGAATGATCCACAATCTGCCGGAGCTCAGGATGTCGAGGACGAGCAAAACGTCGAGCCCAAAGGGACTCAAAAGAACAAGCCTCACAATAAGCCTAATGTATGTAATGTTTGCGCCTGACGGACAGACCTTAAATAGGAAAGCCGGGGTTCTTTATTTGATCATGTAAAAACAAGGAATTTGAGTTTCCCAATTTCTCAGTGTCATATAAACACCATATCCCGAGCCCTTGTAAACGCACTCAGGGTAATCACGTTAGATTTCATCACAATCGGACAATTATTCACCTTAATAAATCCTCTCAAACAGCATCAGCGATCTCCCATCGTAAGACCGTCGAGGTCACGTTTGAATCCCCATAATGCTTTGCAGCAAAAGCAGGTTGTCAATGAAAAGAAGCGTAAACAAAGCCAGAGATATTTCCATAAAACTTTGGTGCCTGTAAGAAAAAGAAAAGTAGTCCGTGTGGTTAATACATGTGATAATCATACTGGATGGAAACTAGTCCAATATTCTGGATCTATTGATGAATATTAACGGATGTAAACATTGCGATTCATTGTTTTCATTTTCAGGTTACGTCCTCTACGCTAAATGATGGCAAAGAAACGAAGAGGCAAAAGAATCATTTGTAACAAAAATAAAAAATGTCTTCCATGGATTTTGTTACTAGATTCCATTGGCCGTTAATGTCTTCACCGTTTTCCCCCGCGGTGCTTTTAGCTCAATGGAAACCGACACCTCCTCAAACCGGCGCGGTCACGGCGTCCGTCTCGCACTCGCACCGTCATTAGCGGCGCCGCAGACCAATCGACCTACACGCTTTGTACACGTACAAAACGACGGCTCGCGGCCTGAGCGCAGCGGGTAAAACAGGCCGTTAATAAGGCACATGTCACAGAGGCGTGAGCGCGGAGCCGAGCGGCCATTGATGTGGATAAACACAGCGGAGGTCAGGCCACCGCGGGACGTCCCACCGCGCGCCTCGTAATTGGGGCGAAGCTTGTTTGTCCGATCGTTACGGCCTCGTCCAGTAAACAGGAAAGCTCGTCTCCTGAAAGCATCTTAGCTCCATGTGCTGCAGTCGTCCTCTCAGTACGTCCAGCCCGGGTCTTTGAGATCGTTCAGCGGCTAATGCCTCAGTCTGCACAACACAGGTACGCCGCAGCTGTACCTGAGACTGAGCACCAAACTCATCTCAGCTTTGCGACGACTGTAGCTTCATATTTGACAATAGCCGCGTGAAACGTGAGAGCATCTACAAGCTAACCTACAAAGCTAACGATAGCTATCATTACTGTGAGGCTAAAACTGACCAGGCAGGCGCCCGTGGCTCCGTGCGCTCGTGTGATGCACGACTGTGGTCAAGAGGGAGAGGGCTGACCTCTGACGGACTACTGGCCTTAAAGGAACAGGCCACCGTTTTTACACACTGAGATATGTTCTTACCTGAGCTTAGACGAGTTCATCTGTACCTGTCTGGTCTCCACGTGTGCCTTCATAACGTAAACACAGCACAGACGGCGTTAGCATTTAGCCGTTAGCATTTAGCCGTTAGCATTTAGCCTCTCTCTTCTCCTCTATAGCTCCGGGGAAGATAGAAGCTACCAAACTCTTCCACGTTTTCCCAGAAATAATTCGGCATCCGCACAGTGATATCTTCACTTTACTGTGCAGATGCCAAATTACTCCTGGTATTATTACGCCTTACAATATAATCCCCGTTTTTATTTGGCTAGAAAATCCACATTGTTTAATTTTGTGTAATTATACTTTATGGTGTAACACTTTACGTAACCATATTTAAATAAGGAAAATGTGGAAGAGTTTGGTAGCTTCTATCTTCACCTCGTTTGGAGCTATAGAGGAGCAGAGAGAGGCTAAATGCTAACGGCTAAATGCTAACGCCGTCTGTGCTGTGTTTACATGACTGAAGGCACACGTGGAGACCAGACAGGTACAGATGAACTCGTCAAAGCTCAGGTAAGAACATCTCTCAGTGTATAAACTGTGGCCTGTTCCTTTAAACGGGACGTTTACAGGGGAAGCTCAGATTGTATTCATTCGAAAAGAAATGATGGCATAACCGCTCCCTCAGACCTGCAGGCTACACCGGACTGAATAATTACTCCCCAAATTGCACTCCATGAGAGGAAGTGGGTTGTTTATGCGCTTTCTCTGCCCTCGCCTCAAAACGACCCTCGCAGGAGCTATTCCAGCCGAACCTGTCGCAAAGTGGAGCGCGGCGCCTCCCCGAAGGCAGATCCACCGCGGCGAAAAAACACTCGGACGAATAAAAGCAATGACAGATAAAGGTCTGCGGGAAATGAGCTCCGTCCTAGAGCGTTTCCCGGCGCGCCCCCGACTGTGCCGCAGGAGATAGTTCTGAAGTCAGAAGTTAAATTCTCATTACGGACCCGGGGACGTCCACAGCGAGCCGGCGTGTGGCTGTTCCATTGTGCTGAATCAAGGTCTTTTTCTGCATTAAAACATTTTTAATAACTTTAGGTCATGGTCATAGTAATTCTGGAGGCCATGTTGTGATTGTGCTTTCGAACAGACGTACAATGTGAAAAGAAACAGCACTATTTTCTGTATCGCTTTTTCAAAAATCAGCTCATTTTGTGACTTTTTTTCTAAACACTGACTGAGCTTAGGTTGAACGCCGAGAGAAACTGAATGTTTTGCTTTTTTAATGTTTTATTAAACAGTATCACAGACCTTTTGTCGTTATAATTGGCTACATTTCACATAAATCTTCCTCTTGAAAACATTTACATTTGTTTAATACTATTTAACTCTATGGACGTCACATATGCAAACGTTTCACCTTTACTATATGACTTAAAGCAAACGTCACAAAAGGAAAGAAAATGGTGGATTGTCTTTGCTCCTTTAGTTCAGGGGTCACTGCTGTTTTGTGAAAGGGGGGAGGGGGGGACGGGGGGGGCTCATGATGACCCGCGGCCCAAACGTTTCTCAAACCACATTTAAAACCCGTGAACATGCGGCACAAACGTAACTTCTAATGTGTTTGCCTTTGTTATTCGCCTTTGTGCTCCTTCCATTGTGCCGGCTGATCTCCGCCTCTCTATCACTGTGTCTGAATCTGAGATAGCTCCACAAACCTGATGGAGCTATTGAGGTTTTTTTCAAGAAGCTTTTAGGTCTGGGTAAACCCGAACTAGGGAAAATGTGCTTCAGGTGAAGGTTAAGCTAAATGGAGCTAACTCAAATTCCGTTCAACGTCTGCATTTTTGGAGTTGGATCCACACCCACATACCTCTCCATACTTTAGTGTTGCGCCTGGCTTCCCTATTCATCTGTATGGGGGATAGAGCACTCAATTTAAACGGGTGGGATAAAACATGCACATTTGCAGGAACAGGCTCAGAGTTAAATGCATTTCTGTGGTAACCTCTGTTATCCTATATATGTTCGGGGTTGTTGTGAGTCCCGGTGCGAGTCTGTGAACGCCCCTGGTCCAGAGGAACATCTATAATTGAGAAGGGAGTGTTTGTGGCTGAGGTTCAGTGTTGTCGGCTGAATAATAAGAGCGCGCCTCGAGCCCCGAGTCCGAGAGGTGCAATGTTATGTGTCGGGTCCATCATGAATCTGCGCCTCCGGGAACAGAGACCTGCCACAGAAAGGCTGTTTTTAAATCAAATGGACTGGTCATGGGCGAGTGAGAGTTTGACTGAAGCGGAGGGGGTTACGTTTTTCTATCAAACACCTCTTTATCACTGTCTCACGTTTGGTTGGTCTGAGAACGCTTTATTTATCAAAAATGTTTTTTTAAAGTATAGAGCAGTAGATTATGGATTTGCTCTGGGACCATATGTGACAGGTTAAATGAACCGTTGGGCCACCATAGTGAGAGGGGGCGGGGTGTGGCCCTTCACCATCAGGCGTTTCCTATAAACATCAGGAGAGGTTCTGCTTCATGTTCATGCCACAGCCTGCCCTGCTGGACTGCATGGACACTCGCTGGCCCCCTTTCAACAAGTGAGAGGTCCACTGAACTTGTCGCAGCGTGGATCTTCTGCCCCGTGTGAGAGTGAGTGCATGACTTGTACAGTTAAGCTATTAACGCTAACAGACTTAATTAATGTAATGTGTGTTTTTTGTTGTTGTAGATTTGTTTGGCAACTGCTGTTTTGTTTGAGTGCTAAAGACCGTGTAAATAAAACTTGTTAAATCTTTAGACCGCTCACTGCTTCTCATTTGAACACTGTTTTTAATCCACATCCTGAGCTTTAAATATTATGGGTTATTTATTGTGAAAAATTAAGTTCTATGAGGCTTTGGAACTCTTCTAAAGGTCTGCTCGGTTACACATATAATACTTTATTTTTTATTTATTTGAACAGGGACAGTGTACGATCTACATTAGCCTCAGAAAGGAGAGATGCATTGTACCAGGTTATAGCACTTGTGCTAATTTCCACCTGCAGTCCCTGGGCCTATTGTACATGTTTTTAGTGGTAGGGGAAACCGGAGTACCCAGAGGAAACCTACGCAGACACGGGGAGAACATGCAAACTCCACAGAAAGGCCCCGTCCAGGTGGGAATCGAACCCGGACCTTCTAGCTGTGAAGCGGAGATGCTAACCTCTGCGCTACCGTGCCACGATTACGGTAGTTTACCTTTCAAATGGTCCTGATTTGTTTTGGTTTTTGTTCCCTTGTTTTGTTTTGTCCTGTGTTTTATTGTGTGTTCTGTTCTTTAGTAAATTGCCGGCCCCGCCCTGATGTGGTTTCACCTGTGCCCTGTTTCCTCACGTATTTATACCGCTGTGTTTCCCTCGTCCTTTGTTGGGTCAGTATCAGCCCTGGGTCCTTTGAGGTGTTGGTTCCCCAGTTTGTCATTTTGGATTTATTTTCCTCGTTACGACTTCATACCTTAACACCAATAGGGTCAAACGTTTGTGGCTAACTTCACAGTGCAGGACTCCTCCCTGTTCCCATTTTTAAAGTGATAAATAAGATTTCAAAATGCTGAGAAACATAATAACTGTAAAGAAATGAAGGTATTGACGTTACAACTCAGTAGGTCAGTGAGTAAGGGCTTTATTTGTCATTGTACAATGAAATGTCATTCAGATGTTGGGCTAGTCGCTGTAGGTCAGAGGTCACTAAACAGCAGATCCGGACCCGAGCTTTGGACCCGACCCTGAATCCCCTCAGACGAGTTGCTGCGTGTCTCTCTCTCGTTCGTCCGTGTGTTACGGAATGACTGAAATATGCCTCGCTAAAAGCAAAAGCGGAGGACGCGCCTCTTCATGTCTCATTAAACCGACGACATTGGGTCGGTTTACAAGAGGATGTTCCGGGACGGCCCTCAGGCAGCGGGACGTCTCCATCTTTAAGCCACTGACCACACTTTGGACGGCAGCCAGCTCACAGCTTTAGCCAAGGAGAAAAGACAGTGACAGAAGACGACTTTATGAAGAGAGAACGTCAGTCAGGGAGTTCTAAGCTTCCATCTCACCTCCATCAACACAGACACGATCCTGGAAGGAAATCAAGGGCAGAGGAAGCTCTTTGACAAACGTCTAAGTCCAGTTCAGATGACTATCTATGCTGTGATGCATTTAAACTACTAAATCCTTAGTACCTGCTTCTTGTGCATGCCGTGTCTTGAAAATGTTACACTTTTTCTATAGTCGGGGCGACCAGATGTCCCGATTTAACCACGAACAGTCACAGTTCCCGGAGGAAACGGGTTCCATCCCATTTGACAAACGTTTCTCCCCAATGTATTTTTGATCCAGTGTCGCATTCATTTTTCCCCAATATCTTGTATTGATGATGGGAGAGTGTGACCACTGCACAAAGTCTTCTCCCAAAGACTCAATGGGGTTGAGATCTGAACTCTATAGCGGCCGATCCATCTCACGCTCCATGAACCACTCTTTCACAATGTGACCTCAATGAATCCTGACTTTGTCATCTTGGAATATGCCCGTGACATCAGGGAAAAGGAAATCCATTGATGGAATAACCTGGTCATTCACACCCTAAAAAAGAATTGGTTAGAAAAACTACCAATTTGGTTGGTTAAGCTGATATTTAAAAAATTAAAATGGTTGTAAACATGATAGAATGTGCAAATGTTCAAGGTGTATTAGTACTTTCGCAAGGCACGTCATCTACCAACCAGATTGGTTAAATATGACCAATATTCTGGTTATATTTAACCATTCTGTTTTTAGGGTGCAGGTCGTCACAGTGTTCCTGAACTTAGACCAAACCAGCTGTGCTGTGGATCAGAACAGTAACATCCAGGTATTTTGGTCAGTCGTGTAAAACTAATCTCTCATAAACTCTAAACATCCAAACAAACTCCACATTTCAGCCGTGTTGAATGGATAAACGTAGCAGCTCTTCAGCTGGTCTGGAATCAGCTCTGAATGTCCTCATTTTAAAAATCCATTAAGGGAACACGCTGTGAAGCAGGTCACCTCATTTAGGGCGGACTCCGCACACGGCGCCTGTCACTCTGCGTTACGAGAGCCGTGTTTCCATTTACACCCGACACGAAGGTTGGTCTGGGTCCTATTTACGAGGAATGGACTCCAGCGTTTGTGCATCGTCACCGCGTCTGAACGTGAGCCCAGATAAATGATCCACTGCACTTTCTCACACGCTCAGTCACTCCAGACACGAGTCATCCATCATCTGCACCCATGACGTCACTACATTATAAACGGTTCACGATGCAGCTCAGATTTCTATTGTGCTAGCTGTCAATGGTGAATCAAAGACTGGAAGTGAATCTGCCTCCCACCATCAACCAGTCACTCACTACATTCACCCACAATCTCCCATTCAAGACCAGGCCCGTCCTGCTCAGCCTCAGAGCTCTGATGGGATCAGGCAGAGCGAAGGCGTTATGGCCCTGACTCTGTGTGTCTGTGAAAGTGCACGATACATATAAATACAACACGAGCGTTTTGACATGACCGGGCGACACCTGAGCGTCTTGCACGTGATAATCACCTTATTCCGGAGGTTCGCGTGGGCGCCGCACTGAAATGTGCCCGCCTTCACTCGTATCAGTTCACATAGGACTGGAGAAGTCGAGATAAAATCCGTTCTACACGAACACAAAGCCGATTCTAGGCCGTGCAGAGAAACTGTGCAGTGTGGACTTGTTGGCACAAATAAGCATTTTACACTAAATCAATTTACTAAACATCAGGTTTTAATGGGGAACATTTTCCCTCGTTCTCCGCTTAGTGAATGGGCTTCGCGCTCGACCGCTCAACCTCACCTCTCCGTCATCATAAAGACACAAAAATAACTCACGGAATAACAAATATGTTTTAAACCAGATTTTATCACATGAGGCTGGGCAGACAGAGCCGGATAACTTTCTATCAGGGCAGATCGCTGAGAGAAAGTTAAGCCAAAACATGCCCCTCACTCATAACCTGCTCTAGACCAGGTTTAGTTCCAACTTGGATGAGAAGACGACCAGAGGAGAGAATCCTCTGCTTTGTCGCCCACGCTCTGGGGTTTGTAGAAGGGAGTGCCGAGCAAAGCGGGGAGAGGATTAAGCTCCTCGAGCGGCGGCGACAGAACTCCTTTATTTGAGCGTGCATGGATTTGATAAAGTGGCGACGTCGTGTTGTCACTTTTCTTGCACATGTGGCTGACGCAGATTTTATAAGACGACGCGAAAAAGTCTTATTTCTCGTCCACATAACAGGACGGGTGTGAACATTCTCCTCATGTGCTGCTCGGTCCATGTCGCTGGAGAATATACTTGTTAGAGATGGATTTTGATATTCTGATGAACTGTGTGTGTGTCTTTTTTCTGTGATTGGCCGCTTGGCGCTGACTCCTCCTCTTTCACGAATCCTCAGAGAAACCCAGGGTTTCCTAAACCGGCAGGTGACGCACTGATCCAAAAGCTGTGGGTTTGTCGACCCGGGTCAGAGAAACCAATCCAGGACATGTTCAGCAGCTTCGTAGTATAGCCCTCAGACACTCAGAAACACACATGTATTATCGGCCAAAGCTGGAATAGTGTCCACAGTCTGGGGCAGGAGGTCTAAGGCACCGTGTGGATTTATGTTTTGATCAGAGCTCAGGCTGAGAAAATGTCCTGCCCTGAATAATGAGGCCTAGTCCACACGTAGCAGGGTATTTATAAATCCATCCCCTCCGCCTGGAAAAACAGTCCAAACTAGACCCGACTGAGCGGTGATCGCTGACATAGACTGACCTCGGTCGTCTCACAGTTTCTGCCGGGAGGAACATGTCGGCCGTGGGACGGTTATTTGCCGTAATATAGCCGTCTGCACGCTTCGAGGTAAAGCAGTACTTGAGCAAAAAGCGCCTGAACAATGGTTAAAACAAACACCGTTCTGAGGCGTCTCTGCTGTTGTTGATGCAGATGTAACACAGGTCGCATGTGTGACGTCGCTGGCAGTTTAGGGAGGCCGGAGAGACGGCACCTGTAGCCTCTGGAGGTCCTACACCTTCATGTTCGGGAGACTCCAGAGGCACCAGCAGCTTCAAACACCTGTTACCGCTGTTCTCTTAATCTGAGGTGTTTGTCTGGCAGAAACCGTCCTCATTGAGCCTTTATCTGCACAAACCCGTGTGTCTCTGAATCAGCCACAAATCTCTTAATAGTCTTCATCTTCATCTTCACTTTGGCCGGAGGTTTTAGAAACCTTCGTTTTTATCGACAGAAAACTCCGGTTTTGTGTGTTTTCATTCTCATTCTTTTCTACTGTAAAGCACTTTGGTCACATTGAGTGTTGTGAAAGGCTTTTTAAATAATGTGATTAAAATAGTAGGCCAGATCGTAGGAAAACCATCTTTGTTTGTGAGATACTCTGCTACGTGTAAGACTCTTATTTCCGCTTTCGCAAACAATAAAAATTGAATCAATGTGCAATGTAGATTTATGGAGCAAAAAAAATTCACTTTATTACAGGAAAATATCCAGTTTCTCACCAAACCAGGTGAAACAAATCAATGGGGCTAATGGATCTGCAAGTGTCTCCGCATTTCTCCAGCCCTGGAACCATCACCATTCTGCCATAGGCCTATGCAAATGTGTTGGAGTGCGATCAATACGTTATGTTGTAAAAACTCCAACAGGAATACTAAACCAGCCGGAATGCTGATACAGTTTTCTCCCCCTGTGAGGAGGAGACTTGTTTTTCCACATCCAGACCGAGAAACTCCTGCTCAAACCAAACACAGAGCGAGCAATCTTAGCTCTGACCTCGACGCTGACCCGCTGTGCTGCAAAACTACAAGGTTAGGTTTTTTTTATTGGCAGAAGACTCCGGGGATTCAGGACAAGATAAAGTCTGATAATCCTCAAAATGCTAATGCCGTGAAAATGAACAGATGGTACAAAGGGCAAACAGTCGCGAGGAACAAGCACATTCCAGACGAGCGCTGACACATCTTAATAAGCTACAGCGGGGTTTGTTCTGAGGAATCCAACGCCTCCTCAGCAAAACACACTCCGGTGCTGCTGCTGTGTCCTTTGGCAAGACACGTCGGCGGTGGTTCTCAACTGGTCGTGAAACGAAGTTGGATCTGGAGGGCCGACGTTTTAGATCATTCTGTTACAATGTTGTTTTCTCATCAAAAACAAACCTGGAGCTGTGTTTTGACCCACTCGCGCATCTTTGAGTCTGGTTGTCCATTTATGTGATTTAGAATTTGGAAACTTTATTTATTAGGATTAACACCTAAACATACCTGGAGCTGGAAGACAAAGCAACTCCACAAATGGCCTGGAAGAGTGAGTATTTGGGGTGTTTTCCCACAGGCTCTGTGAATTAAGGCAAGTTTATTTGTAGAGCACAATTCATACACAAGGCAATTCAAAGTGCTTCACCGTTGCATAAAATTACAAGAAAACAGATCAAATCAATCAATAAAACATCAACATAAAAAATAATCAAAAGGCAAGAGTGCAGATAAAATACTTTCAGTTTTCATCTGCTCGGGTAAAAAGAGCTGTTTTCAGCCTGGATTTGAACATTGTCAGAGTTGAGGCCTGTCTCACATCCTCATGAAGACTGTTCCAGATTTTAGCTTTAGCCTCAGCGTGTTTAGTCCTGACTCTGGGAACCACCAGGAGACCCCTCCCTGAAGTTCTCAGGGCCCGAGATGGTTCATACGGCTCTAACATGTCAGAGATGGACTTTGGTGCTAAACCATGGAAAGACTTGTACACGAGCAGAGCTGTTTTAAATTCTATTCTCTGAGTGACAGGAAGCCAGTGCAGAGACCGGAGCACTGGACTAATATGGTCATATTTCCTGGTTCTTGTCAGGACTCGAGCAGCAGCGTTCTGGATGTACTGCAGCTCTAACAGCTCGTTTAGAAAGGCCAGTGAGCAGCCGTTACAGTCGTCTAACCTGCTGGAGACAAACGCATGGATGAGTGTCTCTAAGTCTGGTTTTGACACTATTCCTCTGATCTTAATGTTTTTCAGATGGTAAAAAGCTGATGATGTCATTGCTTTGATGTGGCTGTTTAAGGGTCAGTGTGAATCCAACCAAAGCATTTTAGGCCGTTCTGACCTACACGTCTCTCCAACATGTGTGAAAACGAGAATGGGAGAGCTATTATTTCAATAGGGACCATATTCGCCCGGTTCTTCACATTCTCTACCGATTCCGGACAGGACGTGGCGATTCCCAATGGCCCACAGCAGCTCACGGCAGCGCGACCGTGCAGGACAGCGTTTGTGGCCGTGCCATTCATCATAACAATGGAAATGGGTTGCAGCAGTTTTATGGCCTTTGCCTCAAAACCTCAAATTCCATCCACATTCGTGACTTGTTTGCGTTATGTGTGAACCTCTTTCCCTGTGTGTAAGAAAGAATGTGGCGGATTTAGTTCGAAGGAGAGCAGTGAAGTAAAAATATGTGGGAAATTATGGCTGCGCTGAATGTACCGGAGAAGAAAAGGTCTCCTGTGTCCCCGTGGAGTCTCATTATGTAAAAACCTGGCCAACCTTGAGGTTCACAACTCCACAAACATGCTCTGAAAGATTCTCCTTTTAGTTCCGCAGTTCAATCCGGCTCCGTGACGCGTTTCAAATGAACACAAATCTTGATGTGAGAGTAAATATTTGTGGCCAGGACTCTAGACCTCAGTGGCTTCATGCTTTATTATATCCCGTCTCTTGCCGCGGTCATTCATCAGCGACGCCCGTCCCCGCGGCCCGGTTTGACGGATGGCCTCACGCTTTGCCTCGTACGAAACTGCCCCCGAAACGCCGTTGCCCTGAGAGAGGGGGCCTCGCCGGGCTCGTCCAAAAGTGCGACTAGATGCAGATGGATGGAGATCGTTACCGACTCTGAAAAGCGTTTAATCTTTGGGCCAATGTGGAAGAACGCCATGGAGCTCCCGAGGAGGCGCTTCAGAGGCGAGGAGGCGCCGAGGAGCGGAGACGAAGACAAACCTTGGTCGTCTTCCACCGAGATGGAGAGGAAATTAGCATCTGTTTTGTCTCCGTTTCAGAGCGGGGGGCGTAAACATCTGCTCGGTTATGGGGTTTTAATGCAGCAGAAGAGCAGTGACGTATCCATAGATGCAAGGCGGGGTGGATTTTAAGGAAGCGCAGAATCCATTTGAAGTGAGAACAAATCAACATGACTTCCTTTTTTCGAGTCCAGTGTTTCGCTCTGTGTTCCCCCTCATGGCAGTTTTTATTTACATTCAGCAGCTAGAGCCGCGTTGGGCATGGATAATGACCTTTGGAGGGGGCTTGGACCTAAACCAAATCACCGCCGAGGGGAGGCTGTCGGGTTTAGAGAGCGGAACACCGGCATCGGCCTAAAACAAAGGAAGTCCTCTTGAATGGTTTTTCCCAGAATTGACCACCGGGATCACGTTTGTACGAAAGAACCATGACCAGAATCAGAATCAGAATCGGTTTTATTGCCATTGTCAGTGTTTACAAAGTTTACAAACTACTTTTCTTCAGTGCAGTCGTGCAACATGAGACATAAAACTTGGCAGAGATCAGTAATTAACATACCTTTAAGACTATGAAGCCGTAAGGGCATGCATGAAAGAACAACAGTGTGGGTGTATTTACAGATGTGCAGGTGCATTAAGTGTTGGCAGCAGATGTGAGTGTGGACACACCACAGAGCAGAGCAAATGGCTGGAGCAGGTTGTTATGTCCGTGAGTCTGATACAGAGTTATTGGGTCTTGTTTATCGCTCTAGGGTCTGATGGCGGAGGAGAAAAAACTGTTCAAGTGGTGGGAGGTTCGGGTCTGGACGGACAGTAGCCGCCTGCCTGAGGGGAGAGGGGTGAATGGTCCGTGTCCAGGGTGAGAAGGGTCAGCTGTCATCCAACCTTCGGGTCCTGGAGGTGAACAGGCATCGGCACCATCCAAGGCCCAACAACTGCAACCCCCAACCACTACATCAGCCCATACTGCGACCACTACAGTTGCCGGACTCTCTTGTACGACTGTGTGTCTCTGTCGTCATTATGTGTAGGTTTACAAATATTTTACATTTTGTCAACCCACATTGAAGCTGGAGCTAACTCTTATTTGCCTTTGAAATGTCCACAGTCGGGCCAAACTTCACTCAGTCCACTCGGAAAATAAAAGGCTATGACACCCAGAATGTCTGTGCATCTGGGACTCAGAACATTTCCTTGGACCTGGGATCTTCAAATGTTTTGGCCAGAGCTGAGGCAATTGTAACTCTGCCGACGCCGTTGGTGAGGGACCTTTTTCACAGGGATTTGTTTTTACTTTTGGTAACACTTGGATTTGACTTTAATCTCTTCTGTGTCAGCTCCGACGACCCCTAGTGACGGCTCTCTGCAGTGCTACAGCTGTGACCATCTGACTGGGCAGTGCACTTCACTGATGGAGTCCTCGATGGAGATGGGAGTGGGAAAGTCCATCAGAGCGAGGGGGGAGACTTTCTTGTTTGTCTTCAGGGGTTACATTTGACTTTGGGAGGCGGTAGAACCGTTGTTTATTATAGCAACCCACACTTTTATAAGAAACAGTATAGTGTCTCCCTCCAGTCCCTCTCCTGTTACATGTATTTAATGTGTTTTCAACGTATTGGTTCTCCTTTGCTTGTGTGAATGCATTTGCACCAACCTTACATTCACACACACATCCATGCCATCACTAAAAATAACTCTCATTATTAGGACGTGGAAGTGATACCTACTGTATTGGTGTGAAATGTGTTGCTGCATCTTTAACCTCAAAGCTCCACTTTGTGACGTGTGATATCTGTGAGAATAATGTGTCGTCTCTTCACTCTCCGTGCTTACATTAAATGAATAGCTTCTGGAACACTTAAAGTCCTATCATGCAAAATCCACATTTGGAGCTTTTAACCATGTTGTGCTATTTCCTTATTGAAAACACCCCAGAGTGGTGTTTGGCTTCATTCACGCAGTTCTCAGTTCTCCTCCTGAATCCTGCTCTCTGAGCAGCTGCTCCGCCCTCTCCTGGTAAACGACTTGTTCCGTTGTGTCGTCGTTTTTAATTTGTAAAACAGCTTTTTTCATTATTTCTGTCCTAAGGAAAAAAAAAGACGAAGTGCCTCTTGCGTCCGCGCTGCCCCTGTGGAGAAAACAAACACACCCCTGAGCGTCTGAACAGATGTCATGTCATGTTTGAACCGTTTGTGAAGAAGGAGCTCTTTCTAACCTACTCTGGAGTCTGGACACCTGTTCTTTTTTCTTACCTCACGATAATCTCACGGAGAAAAGCGCCTTTGGCTGCGAGGACAACCTTCCTTAAGAAGAGGCCACTCGCCAGAAATCTCTCTCCGGGATTCAGCGACGATCAGCCAGAATAGTGTTTGTCTGTGACCGTCACTGATGGATGTTCAGAGGAGGCGGAGTTAACTGAATCCAAGCGTCTTGTCTTCCGTGTTTGGAAAAATACCTCCAGAAAACACCTATATTTATCACAAAAATGAGTGCTCCATAGTGGCAGTGGTACAATATATCATATAGATGCCTTTACTTTACTTTGGAATGGCTAAGATACAGATCCTTTAAAGACTGGTGCGATGGATTATGGGAACAGAGCTCTCACATTAAACATCCATTTATCATCTCAAATCTTCGCCGTAGAGTATTTCCGTGATCCTTCATCCTGAATAACTGAGAGATGTGGTAATGCGTTCTCTGAAACGGTGGCTCTCAAACCTTTCCAGCGCTGTTAGACGGGCTTAGGGCCACGTTCTGTTCATAATGGAGCCTTATTTCACCCCAGGCTGGTGAGGAAGCCGATAATGGCCCAAATCACATTGTTTTAAGTTGGATTAGTAAAAATATCCAACAAATATAACACGTCCTACTTGAAGAGCAGAAAGATCAAACTGTTCCTTTATCAATCACAAGCTATTGTTCTACGGGAAGAGGCTAAATACCTAAATACCTCCTTTTCAAGTCAAATGTCAAGGGAAAACATTTGACACTGCGTGCGTTGCTGCAACTCGATGATATCGCTGAATAACAAGGTCTTACCCCCCGCCTTAACCAAGAGCATTTTCTCCAGTTCAACTTTACCCAAAGCTTAAAGCCTATAGGCCAGTGTAACGCCTCATTTGTCACTTTTCATTTTCACTTTTCTGTTACTCCTTTGTTACTCCTTTGTTGCATTTATTTGTCACTTTTCGTTGCATTTTCATACTTGTTTTCTTCTCCTTTTTGTCGCTATTTTTTTCACATTTGTTTTTCCGAGAACTTATAGATTTGGGTAAAGCCAAATTGGAGAAAAAAGTGCTTGGTTCTGGTGGGGGTTAAGAGGTTAAAACTAAATTTTCCGTCAATGAGGGTCCCTAAGCATTTGTAGTCCACACACTCGACGGGCTGACCCATAAAGATGTGTTTTAAAGAAAAAAAAAGAAAATCTTCAACACCTGGACCGTGACCGGATTCAATATTTTGACAATAAATAAACGTGTCATCCGCGAATTTGAGAATGTGTCTGTTCACACACTTGATCTGACACATACCAGATAAAAAGCAGCGGAGCGAGACAGCAGCCCTGCGGTACGCCCTGACTCGCTCTCTGAGATCTCAATGTTAAAAAGTCTAAAATCCAGCCCACTGAATACGGTATTAGATTAAAATATTCAATGAACTTTGTGGCTGAGATGCGAGGTTAATTAAAGACAGTCTTGTGTGGGTCCTGCTGCCTTCCAAACGTTTAAGAAGAACATTCAAAAGGGAAATGACGGACGAGCTGCAGCGGGTCAATGGGAGGTGTTCCGTTTGCTCTGAAACGTGGGGTTTGATCAACTGCGTCGATTCACAAACACACAAAGATCAATCTTCTACAGCACCTGCTCTTTCGCTCAAATGACTTTATCGACACTTCTCAAGACGTGGCCAAAGAGCTGCTGCCACACATTTACAGAACACTGCTCACTAACCGTCTGAACAGGAGCCATTCCCAGGGCGGATGGGAATATAAATCCACTTCCCGCAGGTTATAATGTTTTGCCTCGGAACAAACACCGTTTAGAGCGGAGGAAAAGTACACCGCGCCCCCTCGTACGTCAGACGGTCCCCGCTGGACCTCTGCGATAAGAGCCGTCACTGTAATAAACCCCGGAGCCACTGACAGTGTGTAGACCAGTGGCTCCTATTCTTACCTGCACGGGCCCCATCAAGCTCTCTGTAGGATTCTGTATTTATGTCTTTAATGAGGAGCTGAGAGGGATTGTTATTGATGTGTAGGCCTGAAATACACACTGTCCAGGGTCTATATGGGCAGAAGCAATTGCTGCATATTTCATTAGAGAAGATTTACAAATAGAAAGAGTTGGACATAATGGGAAACTTTTGATCAAAAATAATGTGGTCGAATTCAGCCAAAACTGCAACTGAATATGTTTTAAACTTTTATAGTAAACATTGTTCAGCAATGTCACCATTTTCCAAGGAAATGCTTTTGAATGACATTTAAGGCCTTGATTTGGGCACAGGTTCTAAACCTCCTTCGTTCTTCCCGATCCCGTAAGATTTGAGTGTCCAGATATTAAACCAATTATTATTATTAATACATGTTAATGCTCTGCGGAAACGCTGCTGCCTGTTTGTCTGGTGTCTGTGAAGGTCATGGTCCTCTCATCCATTTTAACCTGTTTTGTACCTGTTTATAAAAGCCTAGTTCTGCAAATGAGCTTCTGCCACGATACAAACATCAGACTTCTGTCACATGTTGTCAATGATTTTGTATCTGTTCCTATTAAATAAAACAAATGAATTAATCAATAAAAAAAAATCTGCACATTTTACAGAACAAAACTGGCGACAGAGTTACCGGCTGTTTGTGGAAAACCGGTAACTTCGCCTCCAGGTTTGTGCCGTAGAAAAATACGCGATACATGGCTCACGATAACGATTATCTCACGATACTGAGATAATCGATGTATTGCACAAAAATAATCTACGATACATCACGATTAAAAACTTTTAACCTTTTATTTTAACACACTACATATTATTTATTGCTTACATTTCTTCCCATGTGCTTTGAGCCACTTTTATAAATAATCCCTCACTATAGATCTGTCAGTGACTTCATTTACATTTAAATAAAAAAGAAACCACAGTCCTGTTTAAAAGTAATAAATCAACCCCAGATTAATCTTCTTTATAATTATAAAAAAAAACTATCATTAAAAGTAATTTATTTGTGTGACAGTGTTTTTGGTCCAAGTGCTTAAAACGGTCGTGCTGCCCCCTGCTGGTCTGACTGAATTCTTGATCATTATTGGCCTCTATTGACTGTGAAAACCGTGGAGCCCTGCTGCCTCATTAATATGCATGACGTCATCAAACGTATCGATATCGGAATAAAAAGTATCGGTATCGTATCGTCCTGCAAAATATCGCGATATATCGGAAAATCGATTTATTGTCACGCTCCTAGCCTGAAGTGTCTCAATATCGGATCAGGAGCTCATCGGCACATCCCTAAAAATAATTCCACCGTGGACATGTTGTTTCTGTAGCTGATATGAACATGTTTGCATTGTAACACACGTGTAACACACGTGTAACACACGTGTAACACACATGCAGCAGCTTGACGTAGAGGCAGATGATCATGAGAGCGAGGGGGGACAGAGAGAGAGAGTAGAGGGGGAGAGTAGAGGGGGAGAGTAGAGGGAGGTGTGATGCACTGGCTCCGGCAGCAGACGCACAGACGGCGATGGAAGCGCTCGCCGCCGCTCAGTCCGTCTTCACCGAGTCTTTCCCGTAGAGCGCAGGGAACGCGGCGCTCGCCTTCCTCCTCCTCCTCCTCTTCATCGTCCAACAAGTGACGGGACGCGGGACGTTCCTCTGAACTCCAGCCGCGTTCATCCAGACTGAGCTTCAGTTTGTTCTCCTCCTAAAACTCTTTTCCCTTAAACCGAGGATACGTGGACTGTGTTTATTTGGGATTCCTCGGCCGACACTTCGGGACCTGGTGAGTCTGAGCCTAACGACAATCAGCCTAAAAATAAAAATAATTATAAACGTGCAAAAGTTAAGCTTTAGCTCTGATGTTCCTAATTTAGCTCCATTTTAGCCTCGTTTTGGCGCTTCAGTGTTTTTTCCATATTCGTGGTATTTTTTATGAACCTATGAATTTCAATACTCTGGTGAGGTTTTTCATAGACATTTAGAAAGTGTCCAGAAAAGCGCTATATAAAACTGATGCATTATTATTATTATTATTATTATTAAAGCCTTATTTTGGTGAATAAACTCATTTGACGACGTTTGGATTCAATGAGAAACCCCACAGTATTAGTTTAGCCGTTTGTATTTCAGTCTTTAATGTGAACTATCAAAATCAAATGATCACTTATAGGTATTGCATCAGCCCCTCCGACCCCCCCTCGTCATGTTAGTTTTCTCTAGTTCGGCTTTACCCAAATCCAAAACCTTCTCGACTGGAGAGCAACAGGCTTGTGCTTTCATCTCTTTGTGTCACTTTTGTGTTGCTTATGTGTAATTTTTTGATGGTTTTGTTGCTATTTTAATGGTTTTTTCAGGCTTATTGATTTATTAGCGTCACACAATTTGTAATGACAGCATTAGGCCAACTTTAAACCTCTTAAGCCCCGCCTGAGCAGAGCACATCTTCTTCAGTGTGGCTTTACCCAAATCTAAAAACGTCTTGTAAAAAGCCTCAAAGTGGCGAGAAAAATGGGACGAAAACAAGAGTGAAGAACGCGACAAAAAAGCAACAAAAAAGACAAAACAAGTGACAAAAGAACATGAACAAGCAACAAAACAAAAAAGCAACAATCGTGACAAAAAAGTATTAAAAAAACAACAATCGTGATAAAAAAAAAACTTTATATAAAAAAAACAATCGTGACATAAAAGCGAAAAGCATCAAAAAAGTGATGAATACGTGAAAAAGTCACCACGCTGCAATGAGAGGATACATTTTGATCAGTTTTGTAGGTCTTAACTTTCAAACGAGGCGTTACACTGGCTTGTAAGAGGCTGTAAACTCTCTAGTCGAGAAGCTTTTAGATTTGGGTAAAGCCGAACTGGGGGTAAATGGTTAAGGCGGGGGTTAAGGTTAACCTCAGTCCAATTTCTCTTTCCAAACACAGAGAAAAGTGAAACAGGAACAAGCTAAACTATCACAGGAATCTCTCGTCTTTCAGAACATGTTTGTAGAACTTTAAACTACACAGCGAGGGACGTTGGCTTAGCTAAACACAGCAGCAGCCGTAACCATTTTCTTCATTGCGATCATTAAGAAAGCAATTCCTGAGCCGGTTGGTAATGGAGTGAGCCGCTGGCGTGGCCATGTTTCCGTGTCTGTGGCTTTATGAGATTTGTTGAAGTCAAATTGATTCCTCTCATTGATCGCGTTCCGCGTCAGGAAAACCGTGTCGGATTTAGTGCAGTTCATTTTGAAAATACACGAGTCGTTTGTAAAGACAATGGCTGATGAATAACAAATGTATGAAATCTCCCACGGACCGGCTCAGGGCCCTTGTGTACAGTATGAGAGCACCGCGACGGTTATAGAAAGCTTTCCTCATACGACCATCATGCGCTCGTTTTCCATTGAGAACGTAAAACGATTATCACAGAAATGGTCGAACCAGTAACGCTAGGTTCACTTTTGGAAAAAATTGTAGCTCAGTAGAGGCGGCTCTTAAAAAGCGCTTTACTAAAACTTATCATTGACAAAAAGTCACAGATTCAAAGCTGTGCAAAGAGCAAATGAGGCTCTATTTATCCTGTTATCAGTGAGTCGGGTAGTTCACCAGCTGAAAGTGCTTCATCTGCCCCTGTCTGTCACAGATGGAACTGTCTGGGCTCAAATACAGTATCGGTGTTTTTCCTCATGCAGGCACATATCAGCCGCTTTGTCGAGCTTTTCCATAACAAAGGCCGGGGCCAATCCGGTCTGACCAGGTGTAGGTTTTGGGAGCGACCTCTGGCTGTGGCCAAAGCGCTGACCCGTGTGACGTGAACAGACTCTGGCCTCTGATTGGCCAACGAGAGAGTGGACCGCCCTCACTATTGACACGCAGGTCATAGGATTTAATATTTCACATCATACCGCTGTGCTAAAAGGGCATTTAGTCGTTATTAGCATTTAGCCGCTGTTAGCGCAACTTTAGCTGGTGTTAGCATAACATTAGCATGTAGCTTACCTTCATAGTTGTATTTAGTGGTTTCTTTTCTGTTTTATTACAGCTTGGCTCCTCTGAATGATTCCATAACCTCCACCAGAGGGCAGCATTTGTCCACATTAGTTCTCATCGCGGCTTATAAAACTTTAATGACGATCTGTACCGCGTGCTCCTCTGTGGGGGCGCCGCCCACAACCAATGCGAGTGTGTGTGTGGTGGGAACAGAAAGTGTGGGGTAGAGTCGATACGTGCACGTAGATCGTGGCGTGCTCGGTCCCGCTGATCCAAACTGTGCTGTGCCATCCTAGAAAAAAACAACAATGCTGGTCTCGCACGGGGGTCTGAAAAGAGCTCCAGAATCCTGTGGTGAAGAAGCTTTATTTGTATGATGCCGTTCACAGACATGAGCGCTTTGCGCTTTACATCGTATAGGCTGCGTTCACGTGACGTCACAACATCTAAAGAGCAGCTGAAAATCCAAATGATGATTTTTAGTCGTAGTTTATGCTAATTTCTCTGTTTCAAAACTTGTTCCTCTCCCATAGAGCTGTATCAGCCCCTGCTCCAACTCAAATACAATTACAAGCTACAGATTTACACTGTAGGGCCGTATAAGCTAAAGCTTCTCTTTACAAGGAACATATTTAAATGTCTGAATACGTCGAAAGAATTGAATCTGAAAGTATGTAGCCACAGCTGCCCTCAGAGGCAGACCGACAGAAGCTGCGCCAACGAACCACCACCATTCATTCATCTTTCATCCTGGCCTGTTGTACATGTTTTTAGTTTTTAGTCTCTCTAAAATCTCTTATTTCAACAGGGCTTATTCATTTTAAATCTTTAAAACTTTCTGCACTGGGTTCATTTATCCGACACATCGCTGTTCTTTGTTTTCAGAGCGCGTGGGGAAGTGGTGACTCCAGCTCTTTAGGGTCCGGTGTGTTCCTCCATCTGGAGACTCTAGGATGTGACCTGGAGGACGGTTCCTTGTCCTAAATGTCACCGTCCCACCGCTGAGTGGACCGCCTCCCGCTGCTTTCATGTGAGTGGGCGGAGCACGCCATGGCCGTGTGACGGTGGGTGGGGCTGAACATGCAGCAGTCCGTGGGACCCAGGGAGTTCCTGTCTCTGCTCTGGAGTCTGGTGTTCGGGATGTGGGTCCCGGCCGCCGCCTGTCCCGCCAGCTGCCAGTGCACGGAGCGGAACGGCCTGTCCGTGGTGCAGTGCGTGTCCCGAAACCTGGAGCGCATCCCGCCCGACCTCCCCCGAGACACGGCGGTGCTGCTGCTCTCCTCCAACCAGATCACGCACGTCCCGCACCACGCCTTCCGCGACCTGCGCCACCTCCAGGAGCTGGACCTGTCCAGCAACGCCATCGAGAGCGTGGACGGCGGCGCCTTCCTGGGCCTGTCCGACAGCCTCCTGGCGCTGGACCTCTCCAACAACCACATCCAGGCCGTGCCCAAGGAGGTGTTCGCCCAGCTGCACGCCAAGATCAGCCTGTCCAACAACCCGTGGCACTGCGAGTGCACGCTGCAGGAGGTGCTGCGCGAGCTGCGCCTCGACCCGGACACGGTGAACGAGGTGATGTGCCACAGCGCCGTGCAGGAGCAGTACGCCGGCCGGCCGCTCATCCAGGTGCTCGACTCAGGGATCAACTTCTGCAACTTCCACCACAAGACCACGGACGTCGCCATGTTCGTCACCATGTTCGGCTGGTTCTCCATGGTCATCGCGTACGTCATCTACTACGTGCGGCACAACCAGGAGGACGCGCGGCGGCACCTGGAGTACCTCAAGTCCCTCCCCAGCAGCTCGCAGAACTCCCAGAGCGGGAAGGACCTGGACACCATCAGCACGGTTCTATAGCAGAGCCCCGACGTCTCCAGATGACTGCCACACTGTGGATCCTAGTCTCCAACAGCCTTTATCCCACAGGAGCGGGTCGGGTCGGGTCGGGACGGGTCGGGTCGGGTCGGTCTACAGCTGGACTTACACGCTGCAGTTTCAGGATAACTTCAGGAACAAATGAAAGGTGTCCAGCTTTGAATGAGAGCCAATCGCCACAAAACATCTGCTGACTTTTGCGTCTGGAGATATGTTCAGGAAGATGTTATCAGAGGTGTGTTGCCCTCACTCCCAAACTGTTCCTGATCCCAAAATCCGTCAAATAACTCTGGACCCCCGTCTGTAAAACGTAATTAGTATTAATAATAATTTAAGGTGCAAAAGATGTTTGTTCGGAGACTGCATTTTGATATTTGGCTTATTTTCAATCAAAAATACATCAAAGTCAATGTCAAGAAAATGTTGTCTCAAAATCATCTTGTGACCCCCGCTTCAGTGTCCCGCGAACCCCCCTTTGGGAACCACTGCGCTAGTGCGCTCTGTCCATTCTGTGATTTTCCCTCCCGGTGCTATTGCCCATGACAAATATCAAACATGGCAGAAGTCCCTGCGAGCTTCAGTCAAACACGGCTGTCCTCTGCATTTGACCCGTCAGGAGCAGTGGGCGACCGCAGTACCACCTCCCCCCCCCCCCCGGAGGCCCATGTCCAGATGTGGAGCCAGGCTTATCAGGGACTGCAGGTGTAAATGAGCGTATTGTGCCTCGCTCCTGTCGGTGTGTCGTTGGGCACGGTCCCCGTCTCCGGCCGGAGGATGAACCTGTTGGTTGAAGGTTGATGGGGTTGAAGGTTGATGGGGTTGAAGGTTGATGGGGTTGAAGGTTGATCGGGGGGGAAACCGTAGCACCCGGAGGAAACCCGTCCACACACGGGGAGAGAAACTCCACGCAGAAAGATTCAGATTCAGTTAATAAGCCATTTGCAGTAGAAGCACAGTGTGTGGACAATAAAAAGAATGAAAGTGCCTTGTTTAATGTGATCCCAGCTTGTTAAATGGCGATCAGTAGAACATCTGAGAGAGCGAAGCCTTTTCCCTGAAGGAAGCGTCTCAAAGAAGCACCTGAGGCGTCATTAGCCCAATTTAACCTGTTATCTGCCAGCTTGGGGTTAGGGTTAGCAATTCTGCAAATCTAAAAACGTATAGACAGTAGATCTTACAGCCTTTTATGCCAGTGTGATACCTCATTTGAAAGCCAAGAACTTCTAGTTTCTAACAATATGTGTGAGATCTGTGTTAAACACAACTTACATCACATTTGCCATCCCTAACCCTAGCCCCTAGCCCCTGATCGGGGGGACGTAAAGTAAGAGGTTAAGAGATCCACTTTGAGGCCCACTTTGTTCAAAGCTTTCTTCTCTTTTCGAGTGAGATCACCAAACCACACAGTCATACAAGTGTTTAGGACACTTAATAATAATCTTAGTATTTTGAAGAAGCGCTGTCTTGCTTTCTTAGCGATATTAGCATTATTAGCATTATTAAAGCTCTAATTCAAGTCATGAGAAAGAGTCATTCCCAAGAATTTACATTTCTCAACAATCTGCACCTCAGAATCACGGACAGTAATCGGCAGCTGATTCCTATCGCTGGGTTGCAGGTTCTAGAATGTGATGATGTCACCGGACCCAGCGGGGGGCAGGACCCAGTTTTTCCTATTAACAACATTACACTTTCATAGTTGTAGCTCAAAAGAAAGAGTATGAATTACAAAAATGATCATTAATATCAGTCACTGGGTCCATGATCTCTCTGTACAAGACCAAAAATGTCCTCAAAAACAAAATAATTTTTCCTCCATATAATAGTATTGGCCTTTGGAACGCTGTGATGTGACCTGAAACCCAGCAATTGTGACAAACATCAATAACAGAAAGGCCTGTGCAGCTAGGAATTGAACCCAGGACCGTCTTGCTGTGAAGATAGAGCACTAAGCCCCCGGCCCACTGCACCACACAGACGGCCAGAGCTGAATGTCGCCACGCACTCTAAATGTGTCCAAATCTAGCCCTAAAATTGCCCCGTGTAAGCCCAGCTTAAAGCCGCCCAATCTGCTCCCAGGGGGGGGGTCTCCTCCCAGGACGGGGGGGGGGGGGTCTCCCATTTCACAATGACTCACTCAAATGTAGAACAGCAGAGAAGTGAAACACAAACGCCCTCGCTGAGCCGCCGGTCGTCGGGCAGAAGAGAAGCGTACGGCGACCACGGCGGAAATGTCAAAGCGCCACGAGGTCGCGCTGAGCCCCCGGTAACGCCGTGACGGTGACGAGCGCGGAGCTCCATCGCCTGAAAAGGAAACGCAGAGTGAATGTCAGCGCGATGGTGACGTGGGGGAATAAAAGAGGAGTAGTTGAAATGTGAACAACTAAAGCACAAAGAGTCTGTGGACGTTTGAGTCGTTGTCTCTGCATCCGTGATACATCCGTAAGAGTGAAGTTCTCGTCTGGTTTTCACAGATCCATAGAGCGGCTCACATTAAATGTAACGTGGGCTGGGTGCCGTTAAACGATACCGACCTGGCATCGGGAAAAAAGCTACGGTACAACGGGCATCGAAAATGTAAACGATCCAAAAGCAGGTACTGAAAAAAAATCTTCAATCTTTAGATCCAAGTTTTCCCATCCAACATATTTTTTTTTACATTTTTCCTAGCCTGGTTAACGCCAGAACCACTAATTCACGTTCTGGTAGGAGACGTGTACGATTGTCCAGAGCCGTTTATTGTGCTGAATGTCTCTCATATGCGTCTGAGCCATAGTATCAGAGGACATGTGTAGAGATCGTAAAGCCAAACGATGTTCTTTCAAAATAAACTTTCGAGCTAAACTATTTAACCCGGGCTGAAACTTGATGGAAATATATCTTATAAAGCGCTTTTCTACCTTCCTCAGGCCCAAAGCGCTTTACAGTCACACATTCACTCTCTCGTTCATACACCAGTGTAGCAGACACTGGAGGCGAGGAGGGTGAAGTGTCTTGCCCAAGGACACGACGACAGTGTGCACCTTCAGGAGCTGGGATTCGAACCCATGACCTTCCGATCACGAGATTCGCAGCTCATGTCCCAGGTTGGTTGCAAAGATTTCGGCCTCGCTCTCCAGGCCGATGATTCAAGCACGCAAGCAGCACGGGGATTCCCAGGCTAAATTTAACCCCCATTTTATTCCCAATCTTCGCCCCATTTTCAATCATTTTTCCCCAAACTTTTTGCCTTTTTTTTGTTAATCTATTTTTGATTTTTTAAATTTTTTTCTTGTTCCCCCAATTTTTCCCCTAATTTTCTCCCCACCTTTTTTTTTTTTTACGGCAATGCAATTTTTCTTTATTTCGCCAGAATTTCTCCCAATTTTTCCAAATCACACATTTCCCGACACTGGAGATGGACCTGATTTTTCTGGTTCTATGGACAAATATTTTCTGAATACAGAAAAAAAAAAGTATCGTTTAAAGTACTGGTACCGAAGAAAACACGTGACGGTGCCCAGCCCTGTCCAAATGTGTGATGTTTTTCCGGTTCCGCTGGGTCAAAGGTCAAACAGTGTCTGAAGGGGGAGAGTTGGGACTCGCTCAAAGCTCTTGTATAATTGTCCCGAAACACTTTAAAGGTTCATTATTTGCCCTTTACTTGTCTGTGTGATCCTCCAGTTCTCCCGGCCGACAAAAGAACGCTTTAAAAGAGCATCATCTCGTCTCGTTGGATTTTACTCGGCGTTCTGACGTTTCAGGGTCTCGCATCACGCTTTATTTCCGGCTTTTCAAACCACCCAGGCTTGATTTTGTTGCCGTGGAAATAAGTCTGGGCGATGCCTGATAAAAATGGATCTCTGAGTATTTTTAAGAACTTCCTCGGTAACAATGGATGAAGCGACTTTTTGCAAACCATGAGAAATATTATGTGAACATGTGCTGCGTCTTAACCTCTTAACCCCCGCCTGAACCGAGCACATTTGCTCCAGTTCGGCCTCACCCAAAACTAAAAGATTCTTGGAAAAAAGTGTGGAGATGAAAAAGCGTCAGAAACACGAGTAAAAAGTGATGGAAAAAGCAAAGAAAAAGAAAAAAATGGCAACACCACAAAAAGGTTACGATCAGTTTTGCAAGTCTTAGCTTTCAAATGAAGTGTTAGTGTTCAGATTAAGAAACGGGTTCCTGATTCTTTGCTTGTGCCTTAGTGACGGTGGGATAGTTGTATCCGCCTTCATGTCTCTCGAGGCAGATCTCACCTCCCCCCCTCTCTCAGATATTATTTCATCACATGTGTGTTCGGGTGTGTAGAACCCGTCTGTCCGGCGACCGTGTAACGATGAAACTCCCTTTTAAACATGTTTGTAATCCAGTGCCTTGTTCAATGTGTTTTCATACGTTTATCGAAGCGTATATGATCCTCTGATCCGAATGCCTGGGCTCGGGAAAGGCATTTCAAACCACAGCTGCCGATATATCGATTTTCTGATATATCGCGATATTTTGCGGGACGATACGATACCGATACTTTTTATTCCGATATCGATACGTTTGATGACGTCGTGCATATTAATGAGCAACGTCATGCATATTAATGAGGCAGCAGTGCTCCACTGTTTTCACAGTCAATAGAGGCCGATAATGATCAAGATTTCAGTCAGACCAGCAGGGGGCAGCACTACAGTTTTAAGCACTTGGACCAAACACTGTCACACAAATAAATCACTCTTAATGATAGTTTTTATAATTATAAAGAAGATTACTTTGGGGTTGATTTATTACTTTTTAAACAGGACTGTGGTTTCTTGTTTATTTAATTGTAAATGAAGTCGCTGACAGATCTATAGACCCAGTGTGTAAGTCAGGGATCATTTATAAACGTGGTACAAAGCACAGGAAAAGAAATGTAAATGATGAATAATATGTAGTGTGTTCAAATAGGTTAAAAGTAGCATGTTTTTTTTTTTTATCGTGATGTATTTTTGTGCAATATATCGATTATCGCAGTATCGGCGTATCGTGAGATAATCGTTATCGTGAGCCATGTATCGCGTATCGAATCGTGAGGTACCCAGAGGTTCCCGCCCCGACTGCCCCCACCCCCAGACGTGTCTCCGTTTCACGTGTGTGTCTCTGATGTAGTTCTGTTCATTCAGATGATCTGATAAACTATTTGAATGTGTTTTTACTCCTCCTGTCTCTCACTTACACTCACACAGGAATCAACCGCGTCGGGCACCTTTAGGCATCCAGGAGCTCTTAGATTTGGGTAAAGCAGAACTGGAGAAAATGTGCTCGCTACCCTCTTAACCCCCGCCTGAACCCAACACATTGTCTCCAGTTCGGCTTCACCCAAATCTAGAGGTTTCTGGAAAAAAGGGTCAAAACGGCGACGAAAACGAAACGAAAATGAGGACGCAACAAAAGAGCAGCAAAAACATGTACAATAGATTGACAAAAAAAGCAACACAGCGAGAACACGAGGAAAAAGATCCATAAAGCCCAACTAGAAAATGCACTCGATTAAGGCAAGAGGTTAATAAATTTTTTTACTCATTTCTTCCCAATTTTCCCCCATTATTTACTATTTCTTCCCCTTTTTTGACATTGGAAATAAACTCGTAAATTTTCAGATCTTCCAAACAGCAATTTTGATATTTCAATTTCAATTTGTAGACGATTTATTGCCCAGCTCTCAGTGGAAACTCAAAACACTTTTACCAAGCGCCGGATGATCAGTGAAACGTTACCGGCCGTTTCTTTCTCTTCTATTTCCTGCGTGGGATAAATTCATCAAACTCGTTCATGTTTTGTTCGCGGAGCCTTCGGTTCCTGATTCATTCCTTTTGTGGAACGTTTCCAAAGCAGATAAAACAAACCTTCGGCAACGCGACGTGACGCGTCCCTGGGTCTGAGTGACGAATCAGGGGTCGTTGCCATAGCGACGAGCCATTCAAATCACCGTGTATTTTTGTTAATTCAGTGTGAGCCGCTCGATCCTCTCGTTAGCCTCCTCCATGTGTTTTTCTTTAGCCTCAGCGTGACTTTAGCCTGACTCTGGGAACCACCAGGGGACCCATCCCCGAGATGGTTCATACGGCTCTAACATGTCAGAGATGGACTTTGGTGCTAAACCATGAAACGACTTGTAACAAGCAGAGCTGTTTTAAATTCTATTCTCTGAGTGACAGGAAGCCAGTGCAGGGACCGGAGCACTGGACTAATATGGTCGTCTTTCTGTATGTACTGCAGCTCTAACAGCTCGTTTAGAAAGGCCAGTGAGCAGCCATTACAGTATGCATGAATCTGAACTCCCTCCCTTCCCCCACCCGCTGCTCCACCACAGGGACGAGCGAATGAATTATTTCGATCCATATCAATGAAATGACAAAATATTTGAATTTAAACTGAAAGCGCTCTCCAACGTATGCAAGATGGCCGTCTCGTTTGGAGCAACGCTGTCCTTGCCTTATATCCCCCACACTGCCATAACCAGAGTATGGCTGATAACCGGCTACTCCAGGGCTGATAACCGGCTACTCCAGGGCTGATAACCGGCTACTCCAGGGCTGATAACCGGCTACTCCAGGGCTGATAACCGGCTACTCCAGGGCTGATAACCGGCTACTCCAGGGCTGATAACCGGCTACTCCAGGGCTGATAACCGGCTACTCCAGGGCTGATAACCGGCTTCTCCAGGGCTGATAACCGGCTACTCCAGGGCTGGTAACCGGCTACTCCAGGGCTGGTAACCGGCTACTCCAGGGCTGATAACCGGCTACTCCAGGGCTGATAACCGGCTACTCCAGGGCTGATAACCGGCTTCTCCAGGGCTGATAACCGGCTACTCCAGGGCTGGTAACCGGCTACTCCAGGGCTGATAACCGGCTACTCCAGGGCTGATAACCGGCTACTCCAGGGCTGGTAACCGGCTACTCCAGGGCTGATAACCGGCTACTCCAGGGCTGATAACCGGCTACTCCAGGGCTGATTACCGGCTACTCCAGGGCTGATAACCGGCTACTCCAGGGCTGATTACCGGCTACTCCAGGGCTGATAATCGGCTACTCCAGGGCTGATAACCGGCTACTCCAGGGCTGATTACCGGCTACTCCAGGGCAGGTAAACACACTCAGTGTCTGCAACAGTGAGAGAAACCGCCGTCTGCATAAACAAGGACATTAATAACGAGAGGCCACTGACCCAGGAAATTACCTCATGAGTTATGCAGGAGTCTCATACACTGTCTGCTCTTATTGTTTTATCGGCGTGTCCTTAAAAAAACTAGACGGGCTGATATTTCACAGATGGGGGGGGCAGATTGGGCTCGGTGGAAGAGAATGTCGCCAGACGTTTAATTATTTGCCACAAAGATGGATTATGTTCCACCTCAGAGAAATTAAGTCCAATATTCTTCTTTATTTTGGCTTTTGTGGCCACTTAGCCTAAACCCCACCTGCACCGAGCACCTGTCCTCCAGTTCAGCTTTACCCAAATCTGAGGGAGTGTAGCGTGTTTTGGATGGTCACACAGACACACGGGAGGCCAGACTCTGGGAACTGTTCTTCTAATGCCAGGTCCTTTAAAACAGCAACAGGAGACACAATCAGACACACAGTGGCACCGCCCTACGAGAGCAAAGGAAAAAAAATAATAAAAATGTCAACATTGGCGCTAAGAAGTCCGTTTTACAGCTAAAAATAGTTCGTGACCTCATTAACTTCTACTTCGTTTCACAGTTTATGGTTTATGTTCGTGTTTCTGACACGTTTATTTGACTAACAGAGCGTAAACAAGTGTTGGGCTGGCTCAGAGCTGGTTCTGGGCTGGTTCTGGGCTGGTTCTGAGCTGGTTCAGAGCTGGTTCAGAGCTGGTTCTGGGCTGGTTCTGGGCTGGTTCTGGGCTGGTTCTGGGCTGGTTCTGAGCTGGTTCAGAGCTGGTTCAGAGCTGGTTCTGGGCTGGTTCTGAGCTGGTTCAGAGCTGGTTCTGAGCTGGTTCAGAGCTGGTTCTGGGCTGGTTCTGGGCTGGTTCTGAGCTGGTTCAGAGCTGGTTCTGGGCTGGTTCAGAGCTGGTTCTGGGCTGGTTCTGGGCTGGTTCTGAGCTGGTTCAGAGCTGGTTCAGAGCTGGTTCTGGGCTGGTTCTGAGCTGGTTCAGAGCTGGTTCTGAGCTGGTTCAGAGCTGGTTCTGGGCTGGTTCTGGGCTGGTTCTGAGCTGGTTCAGAGCTGGTTCAGAGCTGGTTCTGGGCTGGTTCTGAGCTGGTTCTGGGCTGGTTCAGAGCTGGTTCAGAGCTGGTTCAGAGCTGGTTCAGAGCTGGTTCAGAGCTGGTTCTGGGCTGGTTCAGAGCTGGTTCTGGGCTGGTTCTGAGCTGGTTCAGAGCTGGTTCTGGGCTGGTTCAGAGCTGGTTCAGAGCTGGTTCTGGGCTGGTTCTGAGCTGGTTCAGAGCTGGTTCTGGGCTGGTTCTGGGCTGGTTCAGAGCTGGTTCTGGGCTGGTTCTGAGCTGGTTCAGAGCTGGTTCTGGGCTGGTTCAGAGCTGGTTCTGGGCTGGTTCTGAGCTGGTTCAGAGCTGGTTCTGGGCTGGTTCAGAGCTGGTTCAGAGCTGGTTCTGGGCTGGTTCTGAGCTGGTTCAGAGCTGGTTCTGGGCTGGTTCTGGGCTGGTTCAGAGCTGGTTCTGGGCTGGTTCTGAGCTGGTTCAGAGCTGGTTCTGGGCTGGTTCAGAGCTGGTTCTGGGCTGGTTCTGAGCTGGTTCAGAGCTGGTTCTGGGCTGGTTCAGAGCTGGTTCTGGGCTGGTTCTGGTGCCGGGTTGGTTCCGTACTGACTTGGTTTTCCACCAAATTGAGAGCTGGTATTCTGCCTATTGCCATAGCAACACTTTGGGAAGTCAACCGTCACATAAAACATGGATAGTAACATCTTACTACAGCCATGTCTGGTTATAAAATACGTCTGATGAAGGGCTAAGCCCGAAACGTTACCACTTAGGTGTTATCATTAATAAATCGCTACTTGGGAGCTAAGTAAGCTGTGCGGATCTTCTTTGTTTTTTGGTTATAAAATACCACACAAATAAGTTTATGTTCCTGCCACAGCAGCCGTTTACATTTTGATTTCTTCTTTCTAACGGCTCCCTCTTGTTTTAGCTGGAGCTAGAGATCATAAAGCAAAACAACAGTTAGTTTCCTCCACAGGGACTGTTTTGGGTTCTCCAGGAAGTTCTAAGCACACACATACTAACAATAATAAAAGGGATTCACTATAAAGTTTTGAGGATGTTCACTTAAAAAATAATCCTGCTACAAGAGCAACAGCCTCATTTGAAAGCTAAGACCAACAAAAGTGATGGTAACTTTTTCTGTCACGTTGTCGCCGTGATTTTGTCTCTTTTTTTGTAATATTAATGGTTGTTTTAATTGAAAACCTATTGAACACTTTCTTTGTCTTCATATTATTATTCGCCTAAAGGAAGATAATTCTCTCCGTCTCGTGGATTAACCTCTGGTTTACAGTTTCACGCAAAGTGAAACCACGCGGTGTTAAACAGTACAGCTGCTTTTAGAGTCTGGACTTTCATTACGGCCTTTTAATCCGTCAACATTTTCCATCAAAGCTGAACAATATTCTGTAACTGACGGAGAATTTTCGGTTAATGTCACCTCAGCTTTGGAAACAGTGGGTCGAATGATCGAATCGACGTTGAGCTAAACATGAGAGTCCTTTACAACAACGTGCTTTACAGTCAAAACAGACAGAATGAGAATAAAAACAATTACATAAACAATAAGATATGCAGCAACAATCAAATCTAATCAATTAAAACATAAAAAAGATCAAATGTCGCCGCATTAGTGAGTCTTAAAAGCCAGTCTGAAGCAGCTTGTTCCAGAGTCTTGGCCTGGCAACTGGAAAGGCCCGATTTTATAAGATTATGATCACAAGTTCACAAGTATTTAGACGCTTTAACCTTTTTCTGTCAATCAAAGCAACGAAATCCAGGAAATATAAACTAAAAATTGAAACAACACTGTAACAAATGTCCACAGGCCGCCATCATTTGCAAACGATATAAAGAGAGGTCAACATCTATAACGAGGACTCCAGGATTGTACATTTAGAAATCTAGTTTATTATTATGGAATCCCGAGTTCTCCGCAGATTAAAGGCTCGACCGAACCTGCTGACGAAGCAAAAGACGACTTCATTTAAGTTTCGTTTCTGTCGACGCCCCTTGAACTGAACGAGTTCCTGACCTGGTTCTTTCCACCGTCAGCCCCTCGTCTCGTTAGAATCCTGTACTGATGCTGTTTGTAAAGGTTTAAAGTCGTCTCTGTTTGCGACCAGTGTAAGTGTCTCATGTGAAACTGTTCGTCTTGGTCCTGATTTCTAGTTTCCAATAAAAAACAACGACCAGCATTTCCAAATAAAGTTGTTTTTTTTCCGACCGTGTCTGATTCGTGTCTATGTGACTTTATGAACAGAAAAGTTACAAGTGCCATTAGTTTGATCTGAAAGTGGGACATGTGGAATTTTTCTATCATTTATTCAAAACATCAGTTCCTTTAAACCGTAACCAAGCGCATTTTCTCCAGTTCGGCATTACCCAAATCTAAAAGCAAAAAGGAGGCAAAAGCAACAAAAATACAATTAAAAATGCAACAAAAACACAGGCGTTACTCTGGCCTACAGGCTGTAAACTCCAGTCGAGAAGCTTTTAGATTTGAGTAAAGCTGAACTGGAGAAAATTTAATTCAAAGCCGTGTAACTCAGCTACATTTTTGAAACAGTAATATGTATTACAAAAATAGTACATTTTTAAATCACTCATACAGAATATATTAAAATGTTTAAGTAACTTGCCCAACACTGGTACTCCGTTACATTTACTCAAGTACATGTACTTTCGTAACTTTTTGAAACTGTCGTTTTTTCATACAGTACTTTTTACTTCTCTTGAGTAATATTAAAAATGAAGTATCTGTTTTTTACTTGAGTACAAAAAAGTAACTTTTTTAACTGACAAGTCTCCATTGTGTAAAAATATGTATTTAGGCCCGAGCGGCCTGCCGTAGCAAGGGCCTATTGTAATCGCAACGCAGTGCGCGCAGCGCACTGTACCGAGGTGCGCGGAGCGCACGAAAACAGCGCGAAGCGCTGTCCCCATGTCAAACGTAAACTCACCGTGTAAAACAGTGACTGCCCACACCTCTGGTGTGGGCCCTTATACTTATAATTGCAGCAAAATGAATGGGGGTATATGGCCAACTGTCATACGGAGGTGGATGACGAGCGCTTCGCGCTCGTCATCCACCTCCGAGCCCCACGGCTGCGTGGGGGAAGTCGAAAGCTTTCAAAAAATGTATAATATGGTGTAGTCGCGAAAGCGACTATATTGTTTTTGCAGGAAATATTATTATTCTTCTTTATTTATTCTTTCTTCTTCTGCTCTTTGAGCAGGAATTTGACCCCCTGAACATAGTCAAAAACTCACCAAACTTTGCCCAAAATTCAGATCCGGCGAAAAATTAATTAAAATATGTGTTTCGTTTTGGGGAAATAAAAAATGGCGCGACAGCGCCACCTACAAAAGTGAAAATACATTGCGCCTATGGGGAGGGGGCCAACATAAACTTTGTCGTAGAGCGACGAGATTCGGTACAGACATTCGTCATGTGATGCCAAATAAATAATATTATTGAGGCCACGCCCCCAGACAAACCGGAAGTCCGCCATTTTGACAGGAAGTCGGGAAAATGCTGAGTCAGCGTTTTCGCTGACGTCGCATTTTAACGAACTCCTCCTAGGGCGTTTCACCAAATGAGCCCAAAATCGCTCCAGTTCATCTCGAGATGTGGGGCATCAAAAGTTATCCAAATTTTTTGGCTAAGTTTTACGGTTTGTGTGCGGCGAAGCCGCAATCTTTATGAAGAATTTTGCGACTTACCGAAAACAACAAAATGCTCCCATTCGCACAAACTAACTCCGATTAAAAATCGGAAATATACATTTTATTGACCTTTCACCCCCGGACACAACAAATGTGAAAAAGTGAGATTTGGCGCGATAGCGCCCCCTCTAGGCCGAGAACAAAAAATGCATTATGGAAAAAAAATTTGTTTCTCGGAAATGGATAAAATTCGGCACAATAATAGCTGATGGCATCCCGGTCAAAAAAGCCAATGAGACCCATACCGTATTTTGTACGGTGTTGCCATGGAGACGCCCGGGGTCCACCATGTTATTCCAATGGGACTGACCCGCATATCACACATTATACACATTTACAGTGCGTTAGCGCCCTCTGTCAGGAGCTTGTGGACAGGTGTCATTGAAGTACGGCCCGTTAAGGACGTCCGATGCTGCTTGTGAAATAAAAAAGATTTGGGGCGCGCTAGCGCCCTCTGCAGGTTGGAGCCATCATTCACATGGAGACGCTAAAAATCTCGTTTTGATGTTTTCTCACAAAGATTAATGGCACATCAGGGCAATAAAATGTAGTGTGGCCACGTTGGCGCCCTCGGTGGGTTATGGCGCGGCAATGGAGGCACTAAGGGAGGCCTCCATTACATGGTTGCTAGGCGACCAACAGGTGGTCGGCCATTTTGGGGAAAATCGAGTAATCAACGCCGAAGGCGCGATTTCTCGCCTTTGCTCTTTTATAATCTCGACCTAGTGTGGCAGCGACATTATAAGCAGGTAGGGCGCGGCAGCGCCTCCCGGTTATTGCGGCGGCGTGCGGCAACCGGCGTGCGGCAACCGGCGTCAACCGGCCAACGAACCCCCGCGAGGGCCTCTCGATGCCGCTTGCGGCTTTAATTCTTGTTTTATTTTCTTAATTTTTCATGATTTCTTTATATAGGTTTTTATGGTATTTTCTTTGAAAATATGACAGCTTTCACACATTATTTTAGGTTTTGTTGCGCATTTATGTCACGACTGAAACATGGTAGACCTTTACGCCCAGTTACTCACAATACTGAAGTAACATTTTCTCCAAGTACTTTTTTTTTTTACTCTTACTTGAGTAATTATTAAAATGATCTCAAAGTAAAGTTATTCTTACTTGAATTAATATGTTTGCTACTCTACCCACCTCTGTAAACCCGCGTGCAATTACACCGTGTGAGCTACGGCGCCTCGTAAACACATAATAATCCACTTTCATCCGGGCATTTGACAAAATCAGGAGGAAAAGGTTCAGAAAGTTGTACCCGAGTCGACGCTGTTGTGACCTTCTAGGACCCGGAAGTTCCAGTCGGTGTACCGTCTCCTAGCAACGCAGAGGAGGCGAGCGGCTCTGGGCGAAAGTTACGACAGAAAGTGCAAAAAACCGGTGAGTTTTATGAAAACTATCCTGACCTCTTACTCGTGACACGACCCTACAGTCTCGTACGCGTGTCTCCGCCTCTGAGGTTGACGCTTTTAGTTCGAGTCACTGCGCATTTGTGAATAAAGCGTAATATACTGTACGTGTAGCTCGTTATTAGCCGGTAAAGTTAGCTAGCGGTGGATTAACCTCTTAGCTCCCGCCTGAACCGGTTTCCCAAATCTGAAAGCTTCGTAAACAAAGTGTCAAAACGAGGAAGAAGATACAACAACAACAAAAAAGCAACAAAAGAGGGACAAAAACACAATAAAAAAATGAAAAAGCGACAAAAAAGCAACAAAAATGGGCCACAAACGCAACACAATAAATATAGCGTGAAAAACACAAAACTAAAGTGATGAAAAGGTGACAATTAAAGTGACAAAAATTAGATGAAAAAGCAACGAGAATGCAACAAAAACAGCGACAAAATCACGACTAAAGAGTGATGACAAAGCAAGAAAAAATCACACAAAATGTTTTGGTTAAAATGTGACAATCTTCTCAGCTGTCTAGAGTAGATTGAAGTTAGTCTAAAATAAAAAAAACTAGCTTAACTTCTTTCTTGCTCAATAGAACACAAAAACAGATGCTCTAGAGCTCGGGATTGTGTCGACAAAACCGTTTAGTTTTTCCATTATAATAAACTAATATAGGTTTAAAATCTAAAATACTAAAGCGTTTGTTACTCTGTTGTATTTAGAGTAGTGAGCTTGTTTCTCTACTCTTACATAGTGTTTACGGCACTAATTCCTCACAAAATGGCGCCTTCAAACCGCATTGCGTCCTTTTCCATTCATGTTGATGTTTTGTGTCGAGGCGGTGAAGAAGCTGTGGTCATGGGTTCAGCGCTGACCAGAGCGGCTCAGTGGACGCCGGGAGAGTCCGGGAGTCGAACCCTCGCCCCGACGCCCCTGAACGAGACCTTACTGTCAGAAGTACTGCAGTTTGTGGAGGGGCTGAGATCGGCCCACCCTGAGGCGGCGGAGAGCGTGTTCGAGGAGCCGCTGCAGTGGACCACGGCTCTGCAGGCGGAGGATTTACAGGCAGGATACAGAGTCAGGTGGGTCCACTAGGGGGGGGAACCTCTGGGTACCTCACGATTCGATATGCGATATATGGCTCACGGTAACGATCATCTCACGACATGCCGATACCGCGATAATCGATATATTGCACAAAAATAAGCTACGATACATCACAACATATTACATATTATTCATCATTTACATTTCTTTCCATGTGCTTTGTACCACTTTTATAAACGATCCCTGACTTACTCACTGAAAACGGGTCTATAGATCTGTCAGTGACCTCCTTTACATTTAAATAAACAAGAAACCACAGTCATATTTAAAAAATATATTAAAAAAATCTAATTAATCTTCTTTATAATTATCATTAAAAGTAATTTATTTGCGTGACAGTGTTTGGTCCAAGTGCTTAAAACTTTAGTGCTGCCCCCTGCTGTCCAAACTGAGTTCTTGATCATTATTGGCCTCTATTGACTGTGAAAACAGTGGAGCACTGCTGCCTCATTAGTATGCATGACGCTGCCTCATTAGTATGCATGACGCTGCTCATTAATATGCATGACGTCATCAAAAGCATCAATATCGGAATATCGGAATTCTGTTCTGTGATTCTATTCAGCTGCTAAACAAGGATGAATCTCATTTCTAAGCAGGAATATGGCATCATTTATATCCATTATGGCTCCAGGTTTTTCTACGCAGCGGTAAGAATTATTATGCAAATTGTATTTCAGTGAAAGGTGAAAAGGTCAGTCAGTCACCTTCAGGGATCCTAAAGGGGCCGACCAGCTCTCTCCCCATGATTCTGGCCCAAAACTTGACTCCGCCCCCTCCTTGCTCCATCCACTGCTCCATCCATCTGACCATCCAGGGTCACACGGCCTCATCAGTGACAAGACTGTTTGAAAATGAGTCTTCATGTATTTCTGAGACGTTTCTGCTCGTCAGCTTCGATGAACAGTTTAGTCGAGGCCGGATAGAAGGTTTATGCACAACTGCAGCCTCTGGAGGTCCTACAGCCTGATGTTCGGGAGACTCCAGAGGCTCCAGCTGCTTCAAATACCTGTTTGCTGTTTTGTAGCAGCTGTTCTCTTAATCTGATGTGTTTGTCTGGCAGAAACCGTCCTCATTGTGTCTTTATCTGCACAAACCCGTGTGTGTCTCTGAATCAGACACAAATCTCTTGACAGTACGATGATTACGCTTAAGGCATTCAACTATTTCACGCTTTTCATCAGCAGAGAGATCCTTTTTCTTTCCCTTATTGCTTGAAAATGGTGAACGTCCTTTTTCAGTAGTTTTTCCCTTAACCTGAGAACTAATCATCCCAGGCGTCTGAGACTGATGTCAGGAATTCAAAGATCACTGAGAAACAAGACCATCCATGAGTTTTTACCTTTATGACACTGGAATTGTTAACGCAGTGTGACGTATTTTATCTGCCTGCATTATTTACTGCACTGCACCATGAGATGGATGAATGTGTGCCTGGGAAGCTACAAAGGAATTTCCCCCTTGAGGATAAATCAAGTTTTCTGAAAATACCAAAGAAAGTTTATCACAAAGAGAAATCCAGTTTTATTAGGGTTGTGTGTCTTGTTTCCTCAGCGAGTCCGGAGTGGAGTCTGAACAGCAGGACAGTGATGGCCGTGCGCTGCTGCTGCTCTCGCCTCCGAACGTCTCTGTGCGGACCTTCTCCCTCCTCTCCGAGCTGCTGCGTCTGAGCGACGACAAACTGGCCGAGGTCCGCGCCGGCCTGCGAGGTCAGGGTCAGAGGAGGCCGTGTTTATATATGTGTCCCAAATGTATTCAATATCCACAACGTGAAGCATCTGCAACCACAACATCTGACCGGTTTGCTCCTCAGAGAACCCGGACGCGGTGGTGAAGATCGTCGGCTCCAGGCTGGCCGCCCTGCTGGAGTCCGACAGCAGAGAAATGGACAAAGTGAAAGCGAAGGATCGAGGAGCGAGAGTTCAGCTGCTCCTGTTGCTCCGGACCCTGAACAAGCAGCTCTTAGACAAAGTGCTGCAGCAGATCTCAGAGTGAGTGCATTTACTACAGCTAAAAACATGTACAATAGGGTCTCCTCTGCGGTCAGGACTACACCGGAATAAGAGATTCTGGCTTTTCTGGTCAAATACAGTTCATATAAAACTATTGTGTTCATATTGCAGGGTTTCTGCTGGGCATCAACCTCTTAACCCCCGCCTTAACCGGGGGGTCTCCGGTTCCACTTTAACCAAATCTAAAAGCGTCTTGAAAATAGCGACATATGAGACGTAAATGAGGATAAAAAACTCAACAAAAATGCGACAAAAAAAAAGCACAAAAAACACGATGGAAAAAGTGATGACAAGGAAGAATCTTTGATCCGTTTTGTAGGCCTTAGCTTTCAAATGAGGCGCAACACTGGCCTAAAGGCTGTGAACTCCAGTCGAGAGGTTTCTAGATTTGGGTAAAACTGAACTGGAGAAAATGTGGAGTCGGAGGCCAAGCATTCAATGAGATTCAAACTCGCATTAAATCTGAATTTTTGAGAAATTATATTTTTTCTTCGAGACTGAACCTGCAACAGTGACATTTCTCAACTTTTTTTTTACCGACTACCTTCGACAAAAACTCTCAAACTAAATCCACAGCTTTTCTGATTGAAATGTTAGACTCCAAACCTTCCCGTTGTGTCCAGTTTAATTTTGAAAAGCCAGATCTCCCCTCATTCCTTGTTTGACTGAACGTTTACATGAAATTAAAACAGCATTGAATCTGAGTTGCTGGCTCCCATAGAAACCCTGTCCTGATGTTTGACCTTTTTCTCCCCTGACTGGCTGGATCCAGGCAGGTCCATCTCCACGTCAGCCTGGTGAGGAACGAGGTGGCCTCACTGAAGCTCTTCTGTGGAGACGACGACCGGGCTCTGCTCAAAGCTCTGCGTTACGTGTCAGGTCTGTCACAATAAGACGATGATCTGTGTGTGTTCAAGGACAAAAACAACTGAGTCAGACGTTCCATAAACCACAGCTGCACAAACACACAGAGCTGTGGAACGTTCTAGAACCCAACTTAATTAACGTTTTCTCCTGTTTGGCTTTAACCAAAACTAAAAGCTAAAATAGCGACGAAAACAAGGATGAAAACGCAAAAAAAGACAAAAAAACAACAGAAAAGTGGCAAAAATAAGAGTGGAAAAAAAAGCTATGAAAAATAAATGGGGAAAAAAGTCAAAAAAAGACGACAACGCAGCAACAACACAAGAAAAAATATTTGATCAGATGAGTTTTGTAGGTCAAAGCTTCCAAATGAGGCTGTTACCTTTTAAGATTAGGGTAAAACTGAACTGGAGAAAATGCACTCAGTTGAGGCGGGGGTTAAGAGGTTAAGTCTTGTCTAAAAACAAATCAAAGTTGTTGCTATTTGCAAATAAGAGTAAGTCTGTGTGTGTGAACAAAAGACCATTTTCAGATTCAGATTCAGAAAACTTTATTGGTCCTAAAGACATTTCACGATACACGTCTTGAACTGAGGAAATGTTTCTAGTTTTGAGCGGTTTTCACTCATTTAGACTTTGTTCCTGGTCTGACCGAGTTTACTTTGCTAGTTTGAGGACATTTCAGACTGAAGTTAAATCTCGCTCTAATTAAGAATGTAAAATTGCCAATGAGATAAGACCGATTTTCTTGCCCCATTGGCAAAGAAAATTACTTGAAATAGAGACAAAATGTATTGAAACGAGTCAGAAACATCTCAAAACAAGTGAAATAATCCAGGTCAAATACATCTTACCGAGTCAAAACAACTCACATTTTGATTATTATGCTCAAATTGAAACATTTATACTAATCTAGTTAATTACTTTTTGCAGCAGAGTTATTTATGCATTTTCTACTCACGCAGCATTGTCTCATTTACATAACAGATTTTGGGCCGTAATACTGAAATACATGCATCATCAAATCATAAATTAAGTGCAACATATAAACACTATCCATGTGTCCTGGACAGAGTTAAAACCATGAAATAAATGTTTAAAATATGGCCGTGCATAAGGAGATGGGGAGTTGGCTCAGATTTCAATTTCAAGGATGATTTCGAGATTAAAAAGAAAATCATTCATGTTCGAAACTTGATTTTAAATGTTTTGTTGCTCTAAAGTCTAACGAGGCTTTTTACCAGTGGGGGCCTCCTGTCTGTGAAGCCCTGCCCTGGAACAACTGTTTTTAGATACATGTGGTAAATCCATTCACGGTCTCCATATAAGCCTAATTGGAGACTTTTTTCGTGAAGGAAAGTCCTAATTGAATTTTGTCTCCTCCAGATTTCGAGTTTGCGAACGGCTGCCGAGCTCCTCCGCACAGGCAGCTGCTGGGAGAGATGGCCTACATCGAGGTGGAGCCGTACGACGCTCAGCCCTTCAGCGCCACCTACAGCCAACAGGGAGTGTTCCTCAATAGGGTGCATTCACCACAAACTAACATGCACCTCACTCACCCACCTGAACCCAGCACGTTTTCTCCAGTTCGGCTTTACCCAAATCTAGAAGCTCCATGATTGGTCATATGAATCGTTTTAGTCAAAGCTTTGTTCCCGCTGCCCTTTCCTTGATGAACAAGCGGGATCTAATCGCCTCTGACACGGCTTCTTATCTTTGTTACTGTCCAGTGGCTTCAGTTTCTGTTGCACTTCCTGTTAGTATCCGGAGCACTTACACGTTTTATTTTTATTTATCTTTGTATAATGTGTTTTAATGGTGACTAGTTCTCAGAATTGCAAGACACACATTTACGGGTATAAATAAAGTAACCTAACCTACCTTTGTCATAGCTTTTTTGTCAAATTTTTGTCACTTTTTCATGACTTTTTTTTTACTTTTTTGTCAAATTTTTGTCACTTTTTTGTCGCTTTTTTGTTGCATTGTGTTGCATTTTTGTCAAATTTTTGTCAAATTTTAGTCACATTTTAGTCACATTTTTGTCATTTTTTCATGACTTTAAAAAAAAAAATTTTTCAACGTTTTGTCACTTCTTCATCGCATTTCATCATCGTTTTCTTCTCACTTTTGTCGTTATTTTGACACTTTTATCAAGAAGCTTTATGATTTGGGTAAAGCCGCACTGGAGAACATGTGCTCCGTTCAGGTTAAGACCCCCCTCCCTTGGTTCAGTCAGTGATGTCCATGTGTTTCTTCACAGGGAGTGAAACAGTACGAAGCAGACGAGGGCGACTATGAGCAGATCAGCGACACGTTTGAAGACCTCACGTCACTGTTGAAGAAGCAGTCGGGTTATTTTGCTCAAAACCTGCACAAGGAGGTAAAGAAACGGCTTCGTGAAGATCTTTAACTGAGGCTTTAACTCCACACGTTTCACCAACAGAACCCGAACCGGAGGCTCGTCAGACACCAGGAGCCCAAATGGCCCGAGCACGGCCTCCTGTCCCGCAGCCGGTACGTTCACTAACTCGCTCAGAGGTCGTCCTCGAACGCCCGACCTCTGACCTTTCTGTCACTGCAGAAAAACGGAGGCGCAGAGTTTCAGCTCCGCAGACAAACGGGACAACAGGAAACAGGAGACCAAGTCCAAAGCGGACTTCTCCCTGACGTCTTTACCGGGACGCTACTCTCCGCAGAAGAGGTTTGACGCCGTGGGTCCAGGGACAGCATTAAAGGAACTTTCAACTCAAAAAAATCATTATTTTCACCCCATTTTTGACAATTTTTTTATAAATACATTTTGTTTTTTATTTTAGCAATTTTTTCTAGTTTTCCTGATTTTTTTTACATTATTTCTTTTCCCAGCAATTTATTGTTTTCCACATTTTTTCTAATATTTTCCTTATTTCTCCCATGTTTTCAGATTTTTTTCCCCAATGTTTTCTCTCAAAAAACACAATTCATTTTTCTTGGTTTCCCAATTTTTTCTCCTTACTTTTGCTATTTTTTTAGTACTAGTATTTTCCCTATTCCCCCCAATTTTTTCCCTATTTTATCAAATATTTTGCCCAATATTTTGTCTAATTTTCCCAATTTCCCCCTAATTTTTGCTCAGTTTTTATTACTTATATTTTCCCTATTTCCTCAATTTAGTCATTTTTTTCCATTTTTCCCCCTCATTTTAGCTCATTTTTTATTAGTAATATTTCCATTATTTTCCCAATTTTTTCTGAATTTTTTGCCCAATGTTTTCCCCATTTCTCCCAATTTTCCCCTTAATTTTTCCCAATTTTTCACGCATTTCTTGACATTGGCGATGAACCCAGTATACATTTTCAGATCTTCCACACGTTCTGGTTTCTCTATTTTCGTATTGGTACTGAAACCCAAGTATCGGTAAAGTAGTGGTATCGAAGGAAACGTCTCGCTCTGTCTCTGCAGCCGGAGCCGGGGCCGGTCCAGGCTGAAGGACGTGCTGAGTGAGAGTTCTCCTGAGAGCGAAGAGGAGGAGGAGCTGGAGAGGAGGCCGGACACCAACGCTGACCTGCCATCGGAGCAACTCCGGCTCCAGAAGCTCATCAAATACCTCAAGGTATGGACATGAACGTTTCAGACGCCCTCGCCGTGCTCCAGACCTCGCTCCAGACCTCGCCCAGACGCCCTCGCCGTGCTCCAGACCTCGCCCAGACGCCCTCGCCGTGCTCCAGACCTCGCTCAGACGCCCTCGCTCCAGACGCTCCAGACCTGACCTTCTGGCCGTGCGTTTGCAGGAGGGCGATCAGACGGTGACGGTGCTGACCATGTGCTCCATGATGGAGTTCAACCTGAGGCAGGAGGCCTATCAGCTGGCCGTCAGGGACCTGGGCGGCCTGGAGATCTTCCTCAACATCCTGGACACCAAGGAGATCAGATGCATCGTGAGTGACTGCGCTCAGCCCTGATCCAAAGCGTTTAGCAAGAAGGTCACGGGTTTAATTCCCGTTTTTTTCACGTTTTTCTGCACTTTTTCTATCTCTTTTTTGGTGCTTTTCCATCAGTCGTGTGTTTTTGTGGCTTTTTTATTATGTTATATTTATTTGGGTAATGACGCACTGGAGAACGTGTGCTTGTATTAGGTGGGGGTTAATGAATGTTCTCCGTAGACCTTACTGGTCCCCCCTCTCCTCTGCGGTAGATCGGCGCCCTGAAGATCCTGCGTCTGGTGAGCCTGAGTCCTCAGATCCAGAGGTCCATGGTGAAGATGCGTGGCGTGCAGAGCCTGGTCCCACTGCTGGACATTCAGCTGCCGGAGCTGCAGGCGCTGGCCGCCGAAACGCTCTCCAACGTGGCCAAGGTCCGCAGGGCGAGGCGTACGGTGCGGCACTGCGGCGGCATCGACAAACTGGTGAGTTTACCTTTATCCTTGGGGTCATTGGTGGTTTTTCATCCTGTCCCCCCCCCGGGTGTAGGTGAGCCTGCTGGACTGCGTCCCGGACTCCTCCAGCCTCTCCCCCAGAGAGGAGCAGGACGTGGAGGCTGCTCGCTGCGGGGCCCTGGCTCTGTGGAGCTGCAGCCGGAGCTCCAGGAACAAGGAGGCCATCCGAAAGGCGGGAGGAATCCCCCTGTTGGGACGCCTGCTGCGCTCGTCCCACACCAACATGCTCATCCCGGTCATCGGGACGCTGCAGGAGTGCGCCTCTGAGGTTTTAGTCTTTACTCTGCTTTGTGATTAACGGGGCTGGGGGCCGTTAAAGGAAGCGGTTTGGTTGTTTCAACTCAAGTAAATGATTTTTTCCTCAATTTCTTTTTCTGAACGTTTACCCCATTTCTCCTCCTAATAGTTTTTTTACACATTTTTGCCCGAATCTTTTCCGAATTTTTTTCTTTTATTAATGTTTCCCCTACAGGTATATCTTCTCCCCATTTCTTTTCTCAATTTCCCTTATTTTTTTACCCACATTTTTCACACAAAAAATGTGAACTTCTTTTTTTGTGATTTTTTTTTGCCACAATTTCCCCAAATTTTTTTCTCAAATTAATTCCCATTTTTTCACAAATGTTTTGACATTGGAGACCAGGGCTACGCACTGTTCAGACTCACTTTGCTATCGGAAAAAAAGAGGTTTAGTTTCTACTGGTATCGAAAAGAAATATAAAATCTTTTTTTTTTTATAAAAGGGGTGAAATTGGGAAAAGCAAGTGGAAAAATGTGGGGTAAATCGCGGAAAACTTGTGGAACATTTTTGATTTTTTTTTTGTAAAAAGCAGTGGGAAAATTTGTACAAAATAAAAATTAAAAATAGGAACAAAAAGTGGAAAAATATGGAAAATTTAGGGGAATCTTTTTGAAAAAAAAAAAATCTCTAGGGCGCCCAGCTCTAGAGATTAAGCATTCTCATTTACTCAAATAATAAACTCTGATGATGTAACAATTTGGATTGAATCTTCCTGTGCACATCGAGGACCATCTCAGATCGATGTGACTGTGTTTTTGGTCTTCCCTCTCAGGAGAGCTACAGACAGGCCATCAGGAGCGAAGGCATGATCAAGGACCTGGTGAAGAACCTGAGCGGAGATAACGACGAGCTGCAGATGCACTCGGCTAGCGCCATCTTCAAGGTGCGACTGTTTAACGCTGTGCATCTGCGCTAACGCACACAGGGAAGAGGAGTAAATATGTACTGCAGACGAGTGCCTCTCCTCCAATGATGACGTACTGTTTTGTTAGTGTGCGGAGGATGAGAAGACCCGGGAGCTGATTTACCAGTACAAAGGGCTGCAGCGTCTGGCTCAGCTGCTCAGTAAAGCCGACAACAAGCCGCTGTTAGCCGCCGCCACCGGAGCCATCTGGAAGTGCTCCCTCAGCCAGAAGAACGTCACCAAGTAAGAGTCACCTCCAACTCTTCTTCCTTCAGGGAAAAGGTATGGATCCAAAGTTCTACCGATCGCTATCCCACAAGCCGTGACCACTCGAAACAAGGCTCTTTGACCTGTGAGAGCCTATAATGCTTAAAGGGACTAGATGACATTTTTATACTCGCTACTGCCACCTCAGGTCTAATGTGTAACTGCAGTCTCTATATTGAGTGATTGTGGCGGCAGTTGTGGTGAACAGGTCTGGTGTTTGGAGCGTTCTACACATCAGGACATGGCTGGAACGTGTAGGGTGAGGGAAATACGTTAAACTCCGTCTAGTCCGCCAGAGGGGGACCTACTTTTGCGCCGCATCCGTTTAATACTAACTCTCCCATTCATTGTCGATGGTAAATAGGGGTGCAGTACACTTTTTGGCCACCAGCGTCAAATTGGGGGCGCTGTTTCACTCCTTTCGCAAAGTTAAGGAAACACTGTTCTGTTGTCTTGGTATTTATCAATCGCAGAGCGTAGTAGCAATGATCTAATGTGGCATTTTCTTTGAGTTAACAAATGAATGAGGTCAAGTCACTGTAGGTGCTGTAGATAAAGCTGGTATTGTTTACATTTTGCACTATATTTCTACAATTATTTATTTTTTTCTACTAAAACTTGGCTTTTCATAGTTAACATTTGTTTTTTTGCCCTTGGAGACAAAATGTTTGGGCCCCCCTGGTCTAGTCCCTTTAAGGAAGAATAAGCAAAATTCCGCAGCATAAAATGTATACATTAAAATATGATCTAAGGTGTACAAACTCGTGCCTAGGAAGTTGTGGGAGGCTCATCGTTAAAGCGTCGACTGAGCTCTTTCCAATTAAAAAAAACGGGAAGTCTCTATCACTTTCGCTTCCGGAGATATCGGTCGAGTGAAAAAGAAAAGAGGAAATAAGAGGTGCTGCAAGAGTCTCTCCTCCCTCGCCACCACTGAACCTTAACATCGCGCTGCCTAACTTTATTTATCCCACTGTGAGTTAAACACTGTCCCGAGAATACACCAGTGGTCCCGCTGTGGCGCCGGGATCAAAGAGCGATGTGCAGAAAAGTGATCAAACGCCAGCACATGCAAATCACCTTACAGAAGTGGTATGAAAGAAATTGCACTCGGAACAGCGCCACCTACTGCTCAGGGAGTGTGCATTTTGACTTTGGAGCCTTTAGTATTCCATTTTATTGTAATGCCTTGTATATTGGACTGGACCAGCGCCCCCTGCAGCGTGTACAAAATGCTGCAGGGCCTCCTGACCAATACAAAGAGGCGTGAGCACATCACTCCTTACACTGGCTCCCTGTCGGCTTTCGTGTTCAATTTAAAGATTTGTTGATTGTTTTTAAATGTCTCCACTCCTTGGGCTCTATTTGAGTGAACTCCTGCGACTCTATTTTCCATCCAGAGCTTTGAGGTCGGCTGATGTTGGATGTTCCTAAAACTAGGAAACAACGAGAGGTGATGGAGCCTTCTCTGTGGCAGCGCCGCGACTATGGAATAGTCTTCCTTTGTCCATCAGGTCCTCTCAGTCTGTGGAACAGTTCAAATCCAGGCTGAAGACACACCTCTTCTCCCTGGCCTTCAATACGAGCTAGTTGAGAGTATCTTGGCATGTTATCTTTTACTTGTGTTTTATTTCTATGTGACCTGCTATTACTGTGAAGCACTTTGGTCAACCGCAGTTGTTTTAAATGTGCTATACAAATAAACTTGAATTGAATTGAATTGAATTTACCTTTCAAATGTAGTGGAGTCAAAGTAACTTGACACAATGTATGAATAAATGTACTTTGTTACTGACCACCTCTCATACTTTTGAAAAAGTGCATTAGTTGTGCCTTGATAAGAATCCAAAGATCAGTAAAGATAGATGTTTCACAGTAAAAGCTCGTGTTTGGCGAAGTATAAACGGTTTCATTTGCGCCGGTACATTTCCTTTCTCCGTTTCCCGTCGCGTTTGGATAATCTCTCGCACTGACTCATTCTCGTCTGAGAGCTCATGAAGAAAGGCTCTAATTCAACAGACCCTGGACTGGACACGGAGGCGGGAGGAACGATGACTGACAGCTGACAGCCAAAAGAAAAAGCCTTTTAGTTCACATTTAAACAGGACGGCTTTATTCCCTTTGATCGGAGTGAAAACCCTGGTCCCGGCATCGATCGGTGCATTCTGACAGTGTGTCCTTGGGCAAGACACTGGGTGAATGAAGGGATGTTCAGTAAGTACACTCAACAAAAATATAAACGCAACACCTTTGGTTCTGCTCCATTTTACATGAGCTGGACTTAAAGATCTCAAATTCATTCCAGATACACAATATTACCATTTCTCTCAAACATTGTTCACAAATCAGTCCAAATGTGTGATAGTGAGCACTTCTGCTTTGCTGAGATAATCCATCCCACCTCACAGGTGTGCCACATCAAGATACTGATCTGACATCATGATTAGTGCACAGGTGTACCTTATACTGCCCACAATAAAAGGCCAACCTGAAATGTGCAGTTTTGTCTCACAGCAAAATGCCACAGATGCCACAAGCATTGAGGGAGCGTGCACTTGGCATGCTGACAGCAGGAATGTCAACCAGATCTGTTGCTCGTGCATTGAATGTTCATTGGGACAGCGTGGACCAGGTCCCACTAATATCCAGCAACTTCGCAGCCATTGAAGAGGAGTGGACCAACATTCCACAGGCCACAATGACAATCTGATAAACTCCATGTGAAGAAGATGTGTTGCACTGCATGAGGCAAATGGTGGTCACACCAGATACTGACTGGTTCTGAGTCCACAGACCCCCAATAAAGCCAAAAACTGCACATTTCAGGGTGGCCTTTTTGTGAACAATGTTTGAGAGAAATGGTAATATTGTGTATCTGGAATGAATTTTAGATCTTTAAGTCCATCTCATGAAAAATGGAGCAGAACCAAAGGTGTTGCGTTTATACTTTTGTTGAGTGTAACTTGGAGTACTGAGAAAAAGCACCATTTCAGAATGACGCTACAAATCGCCGTACAGGGAAAAAGTAAAGTCTATAATCGCCGACCTGTTCTGAGCCGTTCCTCGTGTCCCGTCAGGTTCCAGGAGCACCGCGTGCTGCAGAGCCTGGTGGCCCTGATGTCGGAGCAGCCGGAGGAGGTGTTGGTGAACGTGGTGGCGGCGCTGGGCGAGTTCGCTCAGATCCCGGCGAACAAAGCCGTCATCGGGCAGAGCGGAGGCATCGAGCGGCTGGTGCGGCTGCTCACCGGCCGGAACCAGGTCCGACAAGTCCCACAGCGCTGGGGGGGTTAACGGGGGCCTTCATGAGGGTCTGAGGCTGGAGCTGAGGGGGAGCAGGGAGGGTCTGAAACCAGCTTTAAAAGTGATCAGGGAATTTACTAAATCTCGTCCGAAACACACAGGGAGCCGAGCAAATATCAATACATTTCCGCAGGGCATTAAAGAGCTTTAAAAGTTATTAAAGTAACTGTCCCAAACTCAAGGCCTTAAATGTCATTAAAAAACATTAAATTGCATTAAAACTGGATTAAACATACAGGACATTTACGACATTGTCCAACAAAGAGCGGCACGGTGGCACAGCGGTTAGCGCTCGTGCACCTGGACGGGGCCTTTCTGTGGAGTTTGCACGTTCTCCCCGTGTTTGCGTAGATTTCCTCCCTTACCACTAAAAACATGTACAATAGGCCTGGATGAATGAGAGTGTGTTTGAGAGTGTGGCACAAAGGATGGAAATTAGCCCATGGCTACAATCCGGCGTGGTGTGTTTACATGCATGAGACCCATGTGTGTTTATTAACATGCACTGATTAAATAAATACATATTTTCCGCATAAATTCTTTGAAAATACCAAAATGATGGAGTAAAACATGTTTTGGTGAAACAGACCACATTATTAAAAAGTTTCCTGTTTTGTCCAATTCTCTTTCAAGCCCTAGTTCCAGATGACAAATATTTGTTTGTATAGGTATCAAAGAAGTCTCTGTATCATTAAAGTAACCTGTATCAAAAAAAAATGTAATGGTACCGAGCCCTAATAAATTAGTTTTCTGGAGGAGTAACTAGGGCTGGGCGATAAATGGAATTAATTCAATTAATTCATGCTTTTAAAAACAGACGATGTGGAAAATGGCTAAATCGTTAAATCGTGTCCGCCTCACGTGCGCCATGTTGCCGATTTAGCAGCGACTGTTTTCAGAAATGTCACCGGAAGAAAACCCAGAGACTTTCTGACGATCTCTGCTGCTTTACAAAGGCCGCACATTGTGTTTCCGGAGTTTTCTTCCGCTAAAACTGATTTTTCCCCAGTCCGATCCTCTCTCTTCTCTCACCCTGATGCTCTGAGCGGAGGCACAACAGCAGCTTGACTCCGCCCCTTTCCCCTTGAGTCTCCATGGAGACGGTTGTCGATCACAGCCATGGGCGTCGGAACCATTCATTGTGAGGGGGACGTGTCCCCCCCACTTTTGAAAAGTGGTTGATTGGTCCCCCCCACTTTCACAACGTGAATTTTCATTGACTTTACATTTACTAGTTTAGACTGGACCTTTTCAATAGGCTCCCCGAGGCCAAACAATTAAATATGACCCACGCCTTATTTTCCATACATTTAAAAACATATGTATTGGCATTATCCCATTATCCGCGCCAGTATCGCGTCGCTCCGCGGCGCATACGCTCCGCTTTGCGTAGCTGTGTTCATGCGGCTCCTCACCTCAGAGCGGCTGAAATGTAAACATGTCTCTGTAAACCGCTGAAAAACGGCTAAAGTGAGAATACTGAGGATTATTGTTGGACGGACAGATTTGACCAAACCGAAGCACAAGGACACTCGTGCATCGTGTTTCCGGAGTTTTTTACGGATTCTCACATGGAGGAGCAGGGCTTTTCGCGGTCCTCGGCAGGTGGACAGCGTGTCTTCATCGATACAAAGGACCTGACCAGTAACTTTAAGGTGAGGAACATCAGTTTTGGATGTGTTTGTAAAGCGAGTGATGAAACTGATGTAGCGTGAGTTTGGGGAAACTGCGCCGGGCTAGCACGAGTGTTCAACCGGTCAATACGCCCGTTAAACCTCACTGTCTGGACTCTAACTTAACCAAATAACATCTGAATAATTCATTTGACGGATAAATGTTTGCTTCCTTTACCCCTTGACTCAATTTTATCTGCGTTTGTGGGAAATGTGAAGATACGAGCGTTGAGATGTTTCTTTGCGATGGCGGGAGTTAACGGGTGTGGCTGAAGCTAAATGTGGACAAACACGAGCGCCGTCTCATAAGAGTTTCATTCACTGAGTTTTTTTCACAAAGCGTCATGAAGCCAGGACTGGACAGGAGAACAGCGGCTCCACAGGTGTTTGGTTATCCGCCCTATATGTCCACCCAGCTGCCAGGAGGAGGCGCTGCTGAGCCGATCGAGTCTCTCACGTATTCTTGAAGTAGCGCTCGATTTGGATGTAGTCCCGCTAAAGCAATAACATTGCTCTGTGTCCTGACCGTGTCCCACTGTAGTTCTTAATGTTAAGAAGTCGACCCCCTCCATTTTTGAAATGTGTCCCCCCCACTTTCCAAACGCTTCCGACGCCGCTGATCACAGCAGAGGCACGAGCATGAGAAAACTAAAAACTCCATGGTTTATTTAGAAGTTTTACTTTTGAGAGCAGACGAGGAATATTTAAAAAATATATATATAAAATGTCTAATGGGCCTAATTGTGGGCTATATTATTAATCTAAATATTAATGGTCTGGACTCTGAGCAGTTGTCTCATTATGAAACATCAGGAGACCTTTCAAAAAAAAAAAAGATTAAAATCGTAATCGTCCAAACTGAGTAACAAAATCGAGATTTTCATTTTTGGCCATATCGCCCTAGGGGTAACTTAAAGGAACAGGCCACCGTTCTTCCATACTGAGATAATGTTCTTACCTGAGCTTAGAGGAGTTGATGCGTACCTGTCTAGTCTTTACGCGTGCGCTCAGATGTTGTTAGCATTTAGCCTCTCCTCCTCTCCTCTATGGGGCCAAACGGGGGTGAAGTTAGAACCAAGCTCTTCCACGTTTCCCCTATTTAAATACGGTTACGTGAGGGGGAACTATATTGTAAGGCGTATTAATACCTTAGGAGAACTTTGACATCTGCCCAGTAAAGTCAAAGTGCTCCTAAGGTATTAATACGCCTTACAATATAGTTCCCCTTTTTATCCACTTAGAAAACCGACATGTTTAATTTTGTTCAGATTTCAGTTCAGATTTTTTGCTGTGTCCTCAGGCTCTGCTGGTGAACGTGACCAGGACTCTGGGCGTCTGCGCCACAGACATGAAGAACATGGCGTAAGTGTTTCAGCTCCGACACTAAAGAGATCATCAGGATCGCTCCGTTTACGTGCAGACCAAACATCTGACCATGATCTCCGGAGTCTGATCTGAATACATGATCTGATATTGATATTCTCTTTCACACGTGTGCATAAACCAGGATTCATTGCATAAAAGCGGCGCATCTGTGTTTACATGATGGTAATTAGCCACATGCTTTTCCAGCTTCCCGACGGAGCGACTAATCAATACAGCGCGAAAAGGCAGGAGGAAATACGCCGTGTTTCTTTGGAGGCATTAAACGTTTTCTACAGTGAGTGAAGAGGTGAAGATTCATAGACATTTATTAAGGACAGGAAACGTTCTAAACAATGGCTGAAGCTGCGGCGCAGACGGGAGCCTCCAGAACGACGACGCTAAGAGCTGGATTAATGACAGAAGTCTCGGGGGCTTCTCGGTGTTTTAAAGCGTTCTCTCCGAAGTTACAGCATTTAGAGGCTTTTCCCGCAGCCTCACAGAGCCCAGTGACAGCGGGACTGAAGGATGTGCGGAACCTACTTTGAGCAGGGGCGAGTCCGAGTATACAGGGGCTGGGGCTTTACAGGGGAACCCCTGACAGAAAAACTGCCAGAAACTAACGAAAATAAATAATATTATTTTATATTTATCTTTCAGACTGCAGGGAAAAGCAGCTCATGTTTAAAATAGTTATATATATTTTTTAAGTAGGACCCCTGGGCCCCCTTCCTTAAAAACTGTCCCAGTAATTTTGTACATAGACTGGAGCATTAAAAAAATATTACATTTTGTAGCGATTTAAATATTAATTACACTTTAAATCCAAATCCATTAGATTTTAAAAAGTTTGATTTTAGCCAACATTTTCAAAATTGCTAAATCTTGAGAAAGCACTTTATTTTTCAAGTAACGTAAAAACCCTTTTGGAAAGAAGAATTAGGCTTAACACTGACGTTTGCGACTTGAGGTGACGGCTAAAGAAAGACTTGACTTGACCCCATGACCAATTGACTTGGACTTGCCTGGGGCTTGGACCTTCACGACTTGGACTTGACTCGAGACTTGGACCTTCACGACTTGGACTTGACTCGAGACTTGGACCTTCACGACTTGGACTTGACACGAGACTTGGACCTTCACGACTTGGACTTGACTCGAGACTTGCATGTGACTTACTCCCACCTCATGTCTCTGCTGCAGAATCATCGACCAGCTGGACGGACTGCGTCTGGTCTGGTCTCTGCTGAAGAACCCCAGCCCTGAAGTCCAGGCCAGCGCCGCGTGGGCATTGTGTCCCATCATCGAGAACGGAAAGGTCTCCAAATACGTTATTATTGTGTTTAGATTTGTCTTCGTCGAGAAATGTGTCATGATTTAGAGGCTTCCTAAAGGTTTCCATAACCCGACAGTATGTAGGGCGCATTGGTACTGTATGGATCTGTACCAAAGACAATGCCAGTCTGGTGTCGAAAAAATAAATATATATCGAAAGTAGGAACCGAAAAGAAATATAAAATGTTTATATTCAAGTTTTGATGCTGTTGGTCAAAAATTAAATGTAAAAAAATGCAAGTTGTAAAAAATTGTAAAAATCGGGAAAGAAATTTGGAAAAAAATTGAAAATGTGGCGAAAACTGGGAACAAACATGTAGAGAAATTGGTAATTTAGGGGAAAAAATGTTTAAAAAATATGGAATATGTTGGGGAAATGAATGGGAAAATTAGGAGAAAAAAATAAAATTAATAATAATAATAACCAAAAAATAATAATAATAATTGGGATAAGTGGGGAAAGACACGTAAAAAAAATTGGGGGAAAATATGGAACATTTGGGGAAAAAAATTGGGAAAAAATGGTTATAAATGGGGATGGGGGAATAAGGAACACTTGGAATGTGTTTTTTCTGCCTTGTTGTCGTTAAAGGAAGTTTCTTGGTTGTTTCACCTCAAACAAATGATACAAATGCAAAAGAAATGAAATGGAAGGAACAGGTATAAATGAACATTATTAATCTGTTTTATGGCAATATGACAAATAATTCCGTACAGGTATCGAAAACCAAGTATCGTTTAAAGTACTGGTATAGAAATAAACTGAACGATACCCAGCCCTCGTAGCAAGTAGGGCAGCGAGACAAATCAGGAAAATCCCGATTCGTGGATTCTGCACTTTTCCAAAAGCCTTGAGCCCCAGTGGATTAGTGACGGGCCACTTTTCACAAAACCCGCTCGTTTCCCGCCACTAATTGGTCTATAAATGCTACGGAACAAAACTCCAGTCTGTGGGTAAACCGTGACTCATCCGTGAAGACAATCAGAGGAGTCTTTCCATTGTGTGCTCGTCCCGTCTTCCATAATAAAGCCGTGTCATTGTGTCTTCGCTTCAGGACGTGGGTGAGTCCATGCGCCGCCTCATCGGGGGGTTTCAGCTGCTCATCAAACTGCTCAAGTCCACCGACAACGAGGTAACGCTCTACAGACGCACCCGTGTCCTCGACAGCTACAGCAAATGATAATAACTTTATTTTATTTTTCGGTGGGAGAGAGTTAGTATTAACCATACAGCGCAAAAGTAGGTCACTCCCCACTTTGGGCACTCCTGATCTACAGTATCCATTCGACTCTGTGTTTGTCCAGGTTCTGGCCAGTATCTGTGCGGTCATCGCCAAAATCACGGAGGACAAAGAGGAGAACGTGGCGTTGCTGACGGACTACGGGGTCGTGCCTCTGTTGGCCAATCTCACCGGCACCGTAAGATCTGAGTGTTTGTTCTGCACTGAAGAAGAAGAAATGTTGATAAAGGAGTAGAAGAAGAAGTTCACTCATTGGGCTGCTGTTAATGGGACCTTTCCTTCCTGAACCAAAGAGACGACAGGTTCTCCTCGCAGACGTTTTAACATCTCGCTCTCCTCCCAGACGGACGACCGGCTGCGGCGCCACCTAGCGGAGGCCATCGCGTACTGCTGCATGTGGAGTCAGAACCGAGCGGCGTTCGGACAGGCCGGCGCCGTGGCACCTCTGGTCCGATACGTCAAGTCCCACAACAGCAGGGTGCACGACACGACCGTGGTGGCCCTGTACCAGCTGTCCAAGGACGTGGACAACTGCATCACACTGCACGCCAACGCCGTCGTACAGGTGAGACCCTGCAGCTAGGTACTCTATAGTTACAGGCCAACGCCGTCGTACAGGTGAGACCCTGCAGCTAGGTACTCTATAGTTACAGGCCAACGCCGTCGTACAGGTGAGACCCTGCAGTTAGGTGCTCTATAGTTACAGGCCAACGCCGTCGTACAGGTGAGACCCTGCAGTTAGGTGCTCTATAGTTACAGGTGAGACCCTGCAGTTAGGTGCTCTATAGTTACAGGTGAGACCCTGCAGCTAGGTACTCTATAGTTACAGGCCAACGCCGTCGTACAGGTGAGACCCTGCAGTTAGGTGCTCTATAGTTACAGGCCAACGCCGTCGTACAGGTGAGACCCTGCAGCTAGGTACTCTATAGTTAGAGGCCAACGCCGTCGTACAGGTGAGACCCTGCAGTTAGGTGCTCTATAGTTACAGGTGAGACCCTGCAGTTAGGTGCTCTATAGTTACAGGCCAACGCCGTCGTACAGGTGAGACCCTGCAGTTAGGTGCTCTATAGTTACAGGCCAACGCCGTCGTACAGGTGAGACCCTGCAGTTAGGTACTCTATAGTTACAGGCCAACGCCGTCGTACAGGTGAGACCCTACAGTTAGGTGCTCTATAGTTACAGGCCGTCGTACAGGTGAGACCCTGCAGTTAGGTACTCTACAGTTACAGGTGAGACCCTGCAGTTAGGTACTCTACAGTTACAGGTGAGACCCTGCAGTTAGGTGCTCTATAGTTACAGGTGAGACCCTGCAGTTAGGTGCTCTATAGTTACAGGCCGTCGTACAGGTGAGAGTTTTGCAAACCCTCAGAAATCTGTTGCAAATAGAGACGTCAAGATTAACCGTTTTTTTTACGATTACCACGATTATAAAAAGGTTAACCGTAAGACTTTTAGAAGCCTCGGTTTATCGCTGAAGTGTTTCACGCTGACGTTCTGGCCGACGGGCGCTCTCCTCCTTCAGAGTGAGACCTTTAGGATCTAAAGGATGGCCAAGGCGTTGTTGTTGGTGATGAACGTCCGTCATGTAAATCCGAAAGATGCAGCAAAAGGAAACAACATTTTGCAGATAATCCTTCGCTGTAAAAGTCAAGCTAACGAACTGCTAAATCCACAATGAAGCTCGTCCAGATGTTCGGAAACAACACAACTGGCTCAGGATGTAAACAAAACTTTAAATGCATCAATAGTTTTCTCTGTTTTTACCCTTCGAAAACAAGTATTGGTTTAGAAGGGTAAAAACAGAGAAAACTATTGATGCATTTAAAAAGGAGCTTTTAGCTCAAGACTGGAGTATTGTGTACAGAGAGAATGACACGAATGTGGCTTATGATGAGTTTACGCAAGTATTTCAAAAGGTATACGACAAAAACTGCCCAATGAAGAAATACAGTAAAAACAGAAAGTGTAAAGAAACACCATGGATGTCTAAGGGTTTACTAAATGCTTGCAAGAAAAAAAATTATCTTTACAAAAACTTTATAAATAACAAAACAAAAGAAGCTGAGGATAAATATAAGAAATATAAAAATAAACTGACAGGTATCATTAGAAAATGTAAACAGGATTATTATAATACATTGTTAGATAGCAATAAGAATAATATTAAAGGTTTATGGAACATCTTAAATAGTATAATTAGAAATAAACCAAGAACGATTAATTATCCAAAATATTTCAAAGATGAGGATAACACTTTAAATAATATGAATGAAGTCGTCGAAACATTTAATAAATTCTTTGTAGATGTTGGACCGAACCTTGCTGCAAAAATTGCAAACGTTGAGAACTATAATTGTGAACTGATAGACACAAATCCTATGTCCCTGTTCCTCAAACCTGTGGAGGAAAAGGAGATACTGGACATTGTTAAAGGGTGTAAAAATAAAACTTCGACCGATTACCATGACATGGACATGAAAACTTTAAAAACTGTTATTGAAAGTATCTCTAAGCCGTTAACTTACATTTGTAACTTATCGTTGCAAACTGGACAATTTCCTGACAGTATGAAAGTAGCAAAAGTGATTCCTCTGTTCAAGGCAGGAGATAAACATCTCTTTACAAACTACAGGCCTGTTTCCCTTTTACCGCAATTCTCTAAAATCTTAGAAAAGGTTTTTAACTCTAGACTTGACGGCTTTATCGAAAAGTGTAATTTACTCTCGGACAATCAGTTTGGTTTCAGGAACAATCACTCAACCTCACACGCGCTCTTTGATATAACTGAAGAAATAACTAATGCTGTAGATAACAAGAAATATGCAATAGGGTTATTTATTGACCTGAGTAAAGCGTTTGATACAATAAACTATGATATATTAATTAATAAACTAGAACATTATGGGATTAGGGGGGTAGCTCTACAGTGGGTCACCAGTTACTTAAAAAATAGAAAACAATGTGTGAAAATCGGTGATTATCAGTCGAGTTGTCGACAAATTGTCTGTGGTTTACCTCAAGGTTCTATTCTGGGCCCAAAATTGTTTAATATGTATATTAACGACATTTGTAAAACGTCTGAAATACTTAAATTTATCTTGTTTGCTGACGATACAAATATTTTTGCATCAGGAGACGACTTGCAACAGCTGTGTCGGATTGTTAACTTGGAACTCAAAAGTGTCAATAAGTGGTTCAAACAAAATAAATTATCTTTAAATCTGAGTAAAAGCAAAATGATGATATTTGGCAACTGTAATTGCAATGCTCAGGAAGCAATTCAGATAGAGGGTGTTGTTATCGAGCAAGTGCATGAAATCAAATTCCTTGGTGTGATTATTGATGACAGAATTACTTGGAAATCTCACATTAAATATATATCTACGAAAATTTCTAGAAGCATTTCAGTAATAGCAAAAGCAAAGCACATTTTAAACATCAAAGCTCTACATACCTTATACTGTTCTCTGATTTTGCCCTACTTATATTATTGTACTGTGGTTTGGGGTAGTACTTATAAAAACACAGTTAAACCAATAATATTGTTGCAAAAAAGAGCTATCCGAGTAATTCATAAAGTTGGGTTTTTGGACCACACAAACTCATTATTTTTCAAATCAAAGATCATGAAGTTTTGTGACATTGTTGAGTTCCAAACTGTACAAATGTTATACAAAGCAAGGTATAAATTGTTACCAAACCAAATACAAAGAAGGTTCCAAGAACGTACTGGTCGTTATGAATTACGTGATGAATTAAACTTTAGGATTCAGAAACATAGCACAACTTTGAAAAGTTTTAGTCCAACAGTTAATGGTGTACAATTGTGGAATAAACTGGAGATGGATTTGAAACGATGTCCAAACATCAACCTGTTCAAATTTAAATACAAACAAAAGACTTTTGAAATATACAGACAAGAAGAAATGTGTTGCCACTAGGGGGAGCAGTAGGATGGATTATGTGTATTGTTCCTCTATAATCTGGAAGAGTGTTGCTGCTTGGAACGGTTGTCATTCTATTGCTCAAATTCACAAACGGAGAATTAGGGTTGGCAGGTTATGGATCTGTTGAGAGGAATCCTCCCAACGGGCTCTAAACCTTGTCTTTTAATGCACCACTCAGCATAGGAACATCATCTACAAATCAGCTGTTAGGGGGTTTGTTGAAGGGGAGTTACTGCCCTCTTCAACTGGCTCACTCTCTGGCTTTTTAATGCACCACACTATGCAGGGCTACAGCATACTTCACATATAACTCAATTAAATAAATATATAATAATGATGATGATAATTAAACCCAAATTAAAATTATACTGAGAATGGTAATGACAACTGGAAAGTATCAAGATCTCAGATTATAATATCTATTAATGTACCTTTATACCATAAAAGTAACTATGTAATCACGGGTAAAAATATGCAAGCAATATATTAAGTAACACATTTTTTTTTTTTTACTTGCTTTGTTCTAGACATCGTATATGAAACTAGATTGTTGTTGTAGCTGTGCGTTGTTTCAATTAATTATATAAAGAGTTAATATATTTTTGTTGTTTGTTGTAAGTTGGTCTGTATGAATGTAGCTGCTTGAAATGTTTTGAAATGTTCTTTTTTTTATTTTATTGCACTTGGGGGTGGGGGCTCATAAGCTTTTTGCTTCAGCCCACTCCTTTTGAGCACAATGTGTATTGCTCAAATAAACAAATAAACAAATAAACAAATAAACAAGCATCGCAATAATCAGCTGTTCAAGAGTCACTTTCTGTTCATCCAAACATCCCACAAATGATGGAGCTTTGAGAAGATAAAACCTAACCTAGATCGTGGCCTAATAATATATAATAAAGTAATTATAAAGTAGTATCACATTGTTTTGTATTATTCAATTACATTTTAAAGACAAAAACTAAATATATCATTTGTTCCTTTTCATTCGGTCGACAATCGTCTAACAACATCTCTACAACCCAACGGTCCTGAGCAGAAACAAAACATGTTCCTCATTTATTCCCATGTGGTGGAAGAAGCTTCTCTGATGATACATATTCAGAGCAGGTCCATCTAATGTGGAGCTGAAGTCTCCTGCACAGACTCCAGCTCCCACAGCGAGGGGCGGCTGAGGTGACCCTTCCCCCACAGCAGGCGCAGGGCCCTGGGGAGGACCGAGGACACGCCGGGGGGGGGGGGGCCGTGGCTCTGACCCCGGGAGTCCCCTGGGGGAGGCGTCTGAGAATAACATCACAGGACTTTAACCTCCTCAAAGCGAGACGTCTCTGAGGGAAACACAAACAGCCCGCGGCGCTTCACGGGGTTTATATCAGACACTTTCCAGTCGGGACGGTTTCCAGGAGGGTTCTGCTACAAGGAAATTCATTCATTTCGTTTTTGTTGTTATTGGCGATTTTAGATTTGGGTAAAGCCAAACTGAGACAATGTGGATCTACCAGTGGCACAGACGTGTCCAAAAGTACGTGACCTTTTGTCCTCTCTCTGTCTCCGTAGCCGCTGCTGCAGCTGATGGGTCATGACGATGAGGGCGTGGCCTTCATGGCGGCCGGCTGCGTCAGAAACATCCGGAAGCTCGCCAACGCAAACAAGTGGTGCTAGAGCGGTTTGTCTGAAAAACCAAATCAAAATCTGAATGATCGGGCCATTTGTGCTGCGGCTTCTTTCAAAATAAAAGAACCTCATGTATCTACACCTCATCCTTTCCTGTACCTGTAGTCATAGCAACGCAGCGACGTCCCCAGCAACGATGACACTCTGGAAATCGACTTTTCAAAGTTACGTAATCAGAGCCGTGGGAAGACATTTTAGTCGGGGGGTGCTGAGGGACAAAACGTACCCCGAAAACGCTTTCCTTTTTATTCATATTGCCTGCAGTTCACACATTATCCACCAGGGGGTGCTGCAGCGCCCTCAGCACCCTGGGTTCCCACGGCCTTGTACATAATCACCACTGGATGGATGGATGTGATACAAATCTAATAAAGCTGTACTAGTTTACTGATTAGTTATTCCCAAAGTAGTAAAAACATAAATAAAAAAGGGTCAATAATCGTTTCATAATCGCAATATATCGTATCACCAGAGACGAGGCACGACACGCCCCTCGCGGTCAGCGTATTAACGCCTTTACCTTTCAGTTGTTTTGTAGGTTTTCGATCAGCAGAGAAAACACTTGATCCCGGAGCGTCGTAGAGACCAGCGTGATGGAAAGTAAAGGCTCCACAAGGTCACTACAAGGTCACTACGAGGTCACTACAAGGTCACTACAAGGTCAAATACACAAATATAATGCACCTGTATTCCAATGAGGAAACTATCGCGATAAACCAGACATTATAAACGCCACAGAAACTAACTCTAAAGCTAAAAGATACAGTTAAGCTCTGCTCAAAAAGCGTAATCTCACAGTGAAGATGAAAAACAATGAGAAAAATGGGATAAAAAGGCAAATGTACTGAGGATAAAATACTGAGCATCGTTTATCTGTCATTTATTGAACGATAAGTCGATGTAGTAATTACGGTGACTAGGAGGGTGACAATATATACATTTTCCGATATATCACGATATTTTACGGGACGATACCGGTACCTTTTATTCCGATAACGATACTTTTGATGACGTCATGCATATTAATGAGGCATCAGTGCTCCACTGTTTTCAGTCAATAGAGGCCGATAATGATCAAGAATTCAGTCAGACCAGCAGGGGGCAGCACTACAGTTTTAAGCACTTGGACCAAACACTGTCACACAAATAAATTACTTTTAATGATAGTTTTTATAATTATAAAGAAGATTAATTTGGGGTTGATTTATTACTTTTCAAACAGGACTGTGGTTTCTTGTTTATTTAATTGTAAATGAAGTCACTGACAGATCTGTAGTGTGGGATCATTTATAAAAGTGGTACAAAGCACAGGAAAAGAAAAGTAAATGATGAATAATATGTTAAAATAAAGGTTAAAAGTAGCATGTTTTTTTTTTATCGTGATGTATCGTTGATTATTTTCCTGCAATACATCGATTATCGCAGTATCGGCGTATCGTGAGATCATCGTTATCGTGAGCCATGTATCGCGTATCGAATCGTGAGGGACCCAGAGGTTCCCGCCCCTAACGGTGACACAGGCCCTGATTGGACTTTTTCCTCATATTTCCCCTCCTGGATGATTGAGAGATCTGTCCTTCCTGCGTCTCAGAAGGAGCTCAGGTGCGACTCACAAAATGACAGAGTGGACGAGTCTTTTTCTGAGAGCGTTTCTTTGGGCCGGGCCTTGTTTTAATTGGCTTTTGTAGCAAGATTCTGACACAATCCCAAAATAGCAGGACTTCATTATCCAGTATAAATAGCAGCGATATACGTGACCGCCGTGGTGAAGAAAGAGTTTAAAGTCTCTCCATTCCTACTTTCACCCACGTTCAGCAGATGTAGCTCATGACTGAAAGAGATCAGGAGAACTGTCTTCAATACCAGGACTTTAACGATACTTGGTTTACAATACCGATGATTTTCTTTTTAGATAAATATTTGTCATCTACAGTAGAACTAGAAAACACATTTATAATATCGGGTTTATCTCCAATGTGAAGAAATTGTGGAGAAAATTAGAAAATTGTGTAAAAAAAAATAGGGGGAAAATTGATAATAAATTGAGGGAAAATCTGCAAAAATATGGGGGGGAAAATAGGGGGAAAATTGGAAAAACTTTTGAGAAAATAGGAAAAAATATTTGTAATAAATAAGGCAAACGTTCGGGAAAAATATTTATTTGGGCTGAAACGACCAAGTCACTTCCTATAACCTCTTAACCCCCACCTGGTATGAAAACACCAAGAAAAATAGCAACAAAAACGGAATAAACAAGCAACAATTACACGTGAAAAAGTCACAAAAGACAAACATAAAGGGACAAATTGGTCCAGAAAAGCAACAACAACACAATAAAAAAAAACACTACAAAAACCCGATAATAAAGCATCAAAGAGCAAAGAAAAAAAAGCGATGAAGAAAGCAACAAAAACACGGTAAATAAACTGCAAAAATGCTTTAAAAATGTGACAACACAACAAAAAACTCATGATCAGTTTTGTAGGCCTTAGCTTTCAAATGAGGCGTTACTCTGTCCTGTAGGCCAGGGGTTCCCAAACTTTTTTGGCTGGGACCCCAAAAATTGACACGTAAACATCTCGGGACCCCCAATGTATAAACTTATGCTACTTTAGGCCAGAAAAAAACATTTAATTATCAGGTTAATATGTATTTAAATAATAAAATAAAACAATATTTGAATAATTGAATAGATTTAACTAATTATAGGCTGTTTTACACTCAAAAATATGCTATAAACAGTAGCATTTTTCTTTTTGTTTCATCTTGAAATCATCTGGGGACCCCCACCCAAGGCCTCGCGACCCCCTGAGGGGTCCCGACCCCCACTTTGGGAACCACTGCTGTAGGCTGTACACTGCAGTCAGGAAGCTCATTAGATTTAGGTAAAGCTGAACTGATGAAAATGTGCTCGGTTAATGACCCTGGACCAACGGCATCAAAGCGGTTCCTGCTTTCTATACTTTTATCTCGATCCCAATAGTGGCTAGACTTTTTTTTTTTTTTTTAAAGACCGTACCATCACTTACCGGCCCCCCCGGCCCCCCCAGCCCGGTTCCAGATGCCGAACACAAGCCGTCAATTATTTTTCTCTCCACGAGTTTAAAAATATCCGAATGTTCCCAAACCCGGAGCGCAGATGCTCAGCTTGTCTAAAGGTTGTTGATTGTTCACGCCCCGGATTACCAGCCTGGTGTTAAACGTCGTGGGGCCTGGGGAGGGCGCGGGGGGGGGGGGGCGAGGCGCTGAAGTGTCACACGTAGAAGGTCACATCGGCCCGTGGACCGTCCCCCCGATGGACCGGCCTCGTGTGTCGCAGCTGAGGCCAATTAGCGCCGCATTAACACGCTCCGAGGCTCCGGCGAGGGCACCGCGGACGCTCGGCCCCATTAAAGGAGTCACGGCGTTTCATCAGGAGGAGAGAGCGCGGCCGGCGCTCACGCACAGACACACAAACACACAAACACACAAACGCACAGACACACAGACGCACAAACACACAAACACACAGACGCCTCACCCTCCGCATTAACGTAGGACTTAGAGGAGACGCAGATGGACGTGGAGAAGGATTGAAACTTACTGTGGGTTTCAGGTCACATCACAGCGTTCTAAAAGCCTACAATATTTAGTTTTTGAGGAGATGTTTGGTCTTGTACAGAGAGATCATGGACCCTGTGACTGATATGATCATTTTTGTAATTTATAAATGATCTTTGAGATTTGGATATAAATGATGGTTAACCCTAAGGTGGCGATTAACGGGTAAAAAAACAACGTGAAAAAATAGTGACGAAAAGGAGCTGGAAAAGCAACAATAACACTCAGTTTTATAGGTCTTAGCTTTCAAATGAGGCGTCACACTGGCCTATAGGCTGTAAGCTCCAGTCGAGACGCTTTTAGATTTGGGTAACACTGGAGAAAATGTGCTCGGTTCAGGCGGGGGTTAAGGGGTTAAAGAGAGGAATGAAAACGGCCCTAAAGTTTAGTCCTTTTGTCTGCACATGCGCCCTGTGTCCTCCCGTCTGTAGCCGCTCTGTCTCCCACAAAGGATATGACCATATTTGGATTACCGTCTCATCTCGTGCTACACGTGGATACCAAACCTGTCGGTATTTGTGAATGAATAAGCGTGGGAAAGACCAGGGAGCCACACAGACCTGGAAAACCCGACAAAAAGCTTTAAAATAACCGTCGAGAGTTTGATCTGAGCAGCGACTTCAAATTCATCATCTTTTGTTTTAATACCATTTAAAGCCCAGAGGCAAAACTGAAAAAAAAATAAACACTTAAAGCCGTGAACTGTAGATTAAGCTCTGCAGAATAATCCGGTCTCATTACCAGCCGTTCAGGGGAGTTTCTGTCCCGGGTTCGTGCAGAGGCAGCAGACCTGAGACTGACAGCTCTTCTCATTAACTGTATCTCCCCACAGTTACACGACGTTACATCAGGCTCTGGTGGCCCTGGAGTCACACGCTTCGGAATTCAGTTTCCACAGATTAACTTTATACTCACGCCCTATTGGATTAGAGTAAAGGACACGTTTCCCTCAGGACGTCGGCCATTTTCACAAATCACATGTTCCTGAAATGACAATGATGACCATACTTTTATTCATTTGTGTTTTTACCTTGATTCTCGCCCACGTCAAGACAACATGTACATCAGGGGTTTGGTCGTGTTTTACTTTATAGTAGTCGCACCTTTTCCACAATTCTCTTTAATTTATTTATAAAAACTGCTTTTATTATTCCTCATTTCTAAAGTGTTGGAAACATTATCTTATGCAAAGCACTAAATTTGGGCAAATATTGAGAAAAAGAACGTGTGTAAACAAAAACAAAATAATTCTCTTGGAAACAAGTGGAAAAAAGGACGAGCTCAGAGACGGATCCAGAGAAGAGCACAACTTTATTGTCGTTTTACAAAACAGCCACCTCGAAAAAACGATCCAAAAGGAAATATCTAACATTTAGATTCATTAAAAACACTTCACATCTGCAGAGGTGAAAACCGAACGCTGGGATCCATCAGAGTTTTACAATTTGCGGTTTCAAAGCACTTAACGTTGCGGTCATGGCTATTTCATTCGGAAAGTTGCATATTTATCTGTTTTGCATCAGAGGCGCCGCTTCTTCGGTTGTTCTGTGACAAATACTTCGATCAAAGGCGTTAAGAGTATCTGAGACGTATCCGTGAAACGTTTAAAAACACTAGTAAATACGAGTTCTATTTCGAGCGATTACGTGGTAGACTTTTATCAATGGAAAAGACAGTGGTAGAACCTAATATGTTTTTACTGGAGGTGGAAAAGTCCTCACAGAAATATATAATCAAATACGAAACAATGACTTGGTAAACTCTAAGCAAAAAGTTAAAAACATCCCCAGTGGAGTTTTCTGTTCGCTTCGGTTGCTTCTTCCTCTGCGCCCAAAGGTTTGTGTAATTAAAGCAGAACTAAGTAACGTGTTTACCTTAATAAATCCTCTCCGTCGTCCCTCTGGGGGTAAGACAAGTGTTAATGGGATGATGGGGGGGTCTTTCATCGCCCCCTGGTGTCTCTGGCCAGAAAACCTCCACGTTGGAGTCACCAATACACACTAATGGAATCACGAAGCAGAAGCTAACAGGCTAACGGGCAAAGCTAACAGTATTTACAGCCAAGTTTGAGTGAAAAAAATGATCTCCATTGTGTGACTGGATGAACAATATCCCTCTGTCCCTTTGTCTTTTCTGTCAGCGTAGGATTTACTCTCACGGACGATTCATGAGTAAAAAACACAACATGCTACGACACCTGCAGTGGCGCTTATGGCCTCTAGGGGCATGAGTTACTTAGTGCTGCTTTAATGAACAGAAGATCTTCCGTCTTTAGGGCCTGGAGACTAGTTTTTTTCACGGTAGAATAAAACTAAACTTTTCTCACCACATTTTCCATTCAAAATATGCCATTTAGTTGAAAACCTTCCAGAAAAGGCTTCGCGTGAAGTGGTTCCTCCTCAGCTTCGTCCAGTGTGTCTCCGGCTCCAGTGCACAGACTCGCTCCACAGTGAGGAGGAAAAACCAGAGTCCAAACTGAAGACGTGTTCCCGTACAGTTAAAACATCCAATAATAAGAATAAGAGTCACACTTTTTACTACTGAGCATTTGCAAAACGTCATGATTTATTAAGAAGATTAAAGCGAGACGCTGAAGGTGAACGGGGGGAAAAGATTAAACTCTTGCTGAGGATTAAAGACAGTTTTCAGGGTTCAAAGCTCAATAAACCCGGCAGGAAATCGGAAAAATCCTTGTGTGAATAAAGCCGGGAAAGTGACTAAAGTCGAGATGTTGCTGCAAGAGTGGAATGAAAACCTAATTTGGAGAAAGGTTCCACATTCTCCATGTTCGCCCCTCTCTTTCCACCCGCCTTAACCAGTTTGGCTTTACCCAAATCTAAAAGCTCCTCGACTGGGGAGCAAACAGTGTAACGCCTCATTTGAAAGCTAAGTTTAAACGCAAGCTTTAAGTCGCACTGTTGCCATGTTTTTGAAGCGTTTTGTCATGTTTTCGTTATTTTATTTTTTTCTCTCGTGTTTTTGTTTCTTTTTCATCTTTTTTTTTCATTGTTTTTTTTGTGTCACTTTTTTGTTGCATGTTTGATACTTTTCGGGCGTGTTTTTATCCTCATTTTCGACGCTATTTTGGCGCTTTTTTTTTCAAGAAGCTTTTAGATTTGGGCACGGTGGCACAGCGGTTAATGCTCTTGCATCACAGCAAGAAGGTCCCGGGTTCCCACCTGGACGGGGCCTTTTCTGTGCGGAGTTTGCATGTTCTCCCCGTGTCTGCGTAGGTTTCCTCCGGGTGCTCCGGTGTATGGAGGTGGTCAGAGGGACCGTTGGCGCAGATGCTTCTGTTAGTCTCCCCCAGGGGAAACTGAAGCTGTAAAAGCACTTTGTGACCAGGTGCTCTATAAATAAAGATGTTCTTCTTCTTCTTCTTCTTGGGTAAAGCCAAACTGGAGCCATGTGCTCGGTTCAGGCGGGGGTTAAGAGGTTAAAGACCAGGCATGTCGGAGTCACTTCCTGGACTTTTCACCTGCAGCGTCTCGCCTTTGCAAAGCGTTCCTCATCATATTCGTATCATTCATAAGCACCGACATAAGGTCTAAACATGAACACGGTTTAAGAAACAGTGATACAAATGACAGACGTGACGAGGAGCGCTCTGGAGATGTTTCAGAAGTAACGAGTTGAAGCCACACCGCGTCGCAGAAGCAGCTGAACGATTGTAACGAAGTGTGGCTTTAAGTTTTGACCGACGCTCTACTGATGCGTAAAAGTGTGCCGTTGTAAAAGACACTTAAATATCGTCCACGTAAATGATAATAGAGTTTGTGCATGTGTGGAGCTAGAGAGAACCCATCCCCGTGACCTCAGACGTCAACCTGGAACACAGAGAAGAGAGAAGAGAAGTTAGTCTTTATGTTTGTCTTCTGTTCTCATTACGGAGGCTCAGACCTGGAGCGACCGTAGCAGGGGGGGTTAAAGACACGGCCCGCGGGACACGTGAGGGTCCCCGGGGGGTTTGATCCGGCCCCTGAGGCAGTTCTTAATGTGTGAATGATGTTTTCTGACCTCGTAAACATCTTTTACAATTTAATCTCTGCCACGGCTGGACTTTTCCACATGAAACAAAAACTTGTCCCAAAGTCCAGCGTCTCCTCCCTCAGCCCAGATGAACTGAGGTCACGTGACTGTCTCAGAAAGTGGAGACGATATTCAGAACGATGACAGGACTTTGAGCCGTAAGATGAAGAGTGAAGTTACTAATAGGCTTTGAGGAACTGGATTTAAATAGTGTAACTCTTTCCGTTTTTGTGTAAAGGACTGATCAGTGTCTAAAAAGTAACTAGTACTTAATTTTCTCTTTAATTCCTGGGCCGATTCACATGAAACAAAAACTTCCCCAAAGTTAAAAGTAGAGACCTGCACGCGAATGGATTTCAATCCCGTTCCCGAGTCCTCCCGAGTGTCCTCCCCTGGCCGCCCGGGGGAGTCTCACGGGTCCTGACAAGTCCCGAGTTTTTTAAAGGAGGGAAAGCCTACCTTCCCAGAGCGGAGTTCTGACGATGGTTTGTCTTTTCCGCTGCTGCTCTCGTAACTCCCAACAAAGTTTACCGCCGTCTCCCTGTCCGTCACAGGCCAGAGCGTTTTCCTCTCTATAGAAATGTGACGTTTCAAAGCGTCTCGTTGGCTTTAAAGGCTTAAAGCGCACGGACTGAGGGAGGTTTTGACAAGTTTTTACTTGACCTGTGCCAGGAGGCAACAGCGGGTTTGAGTGGTTTGGTTTGACTCCCGCCTGCTCCCGCGTGATTTGTGTCGGGTCCTGCAAGTCCCGCGGGATTTCCCGTCCCGTGCGGGTCTCTAGTTCAAAGTCGTCTCTTCCAGCTCATATGAACTATGGTCTCATTACTTCCTCATAAAGGCGTCCGAAAGTGGAGACGTTATTCAAAAACATGAGCGTGATGTTGGTCAGTGGAAAAGACTTTCAATGAGGCAGGTTCGTGAATCCAATCAGTCAAATCTGTTTCTCTCCCATAGAGTTGTATTGGCATCTGTCTGTCTGTCTGTCTACCTGTCCATCCATCTGTCCATCTGTCTGTCCATCTGTCTGTCCATCTATCTGTCCATCCATCTGTCCATCTATCTGTCCATCTATCTGTCTATCTATCTGTCCATCTATCTGTCCATCTATCTGTCCATCTGTCTGTCCATCTATCTGTCCATCCATCTGTCCATCTATCTGTCCATCTATCTGTCTATCTATCTGTCCATCTATCTGTCCATCTATCTGTCCATCTGTCTGTCCATCTATCTGTCCATCCATCTGTCCATCTATCTGTCCGTCCGTCTGTCCATCTGTCCATCTTACCTGTCCATCTGTCTGTCCATCCTTCTGTCCATCCATCTGTCCATCTATCTGTCCATCTGTCTGTCCATCTATCTGTCCATCTGTCTGTCCATCTATCTGTCCATCTATCTGTCCATCTATCTGTCCATCTGTCTGTCCATCTATCTGTCCATCTATCTGTCCGTCCGTCTGTCTCTGTCTTTCTTAGCGGCACCGACTCCATTTTAAACCATAGGTTGTAACAAAGCTGTGACGTCCCACGAACACGACCCATTAAACCGATTTGAACGATAAGTTCCGCGACACATCGTTTTTCAGAGTCTTCCAACGTTTCCTCCGTGTTTGATATTTGTCTCGTGGACGAACAGAAACATTTAAACTCGACGTCTGTCCGTCTGCGCAGGATTTAAATTGGATTTCAGAGATTGAATCATTCGTGACAGCGACCGATAACGCGGTGAAGAATGTGGCTTTTATACGAATCCTTTGTTTGTGGCGGAGGCTGGAGGAGCGTCTGTTCCATTTAAACTCTTTTCACCTGGAAACGGAAATAATCCAATCAACGCAAGCTCTTTTTCCCCTGAATCAACTTTGCTCCAACTTTGCTCCATGGATTTATACGGAAAACAGTGACTTTAACATTATGACGACAACACCGCCTTAAAGGGCATAAGACAGGTTTGAATGAAAATAAGATTTATTTAGACAGAAAACATCTGTTGTAATTAATAATTATCATTTTATTTCAGAGAAGCAGCAAATTAATGAAGAAATGCCGAGCAGAAAAGTTATTCTTAATTGATTTTTTAAGCTGCTGACAGGAAGTGACATAGTTAGAGGTAAGGTTCCAGCAGTTTGACTCATTTCTCATTGACGTAACATGGTCGGCACGGCAACGGTTTGCCTTCATCTATGTCACTTCCTGTCAGTGTCCAATGAGGAAGTGAAACTATAAACATCACAAATGGCCAAACTAAAAAAAGCTGGGTATAATCTTTAGCAAAATCTTCAATATAATTGTGTTAACTATGTTTTAGGAACAATTGTGTCTAATATTTCATATGCACTTTAACGAGTGGAGACACGGACAGTGTTTAACTCACGGTGGGAGAAATAAAGTTTTATAAAACCTATAAAGCTAAAGGCAGAACACGGCACAATATAAAGGAGGAAGAGGAAGGTGAACCTGCCATAGGAGAACAGCGCCACGCCTCAGTCGACCTCTCGCCAGTGGATTGAATAAGAGGGTCATGTTCAGGGAATTAATTCAACAACAACAGGAGAACTTCAAAGGATTTATTAAACTCATCATGGAATCAACAAACACCCGCATGGATTTACAGACTAAGGACATTCAAGAACTAAAAACAAGCCTGCAGTTCACGCAAGGTGAGGTGGACACTTTAAAAGAACATAATCTGAAACTCACGGAGCGCACAAACACTTTACAAACGGACTTTTACAAAGTATGTGACAATTTACACATCATCACGGACAAACTGGAGTATCTGGAGGGACAGAGCCGCAGAAACAACCTGGTATTTGAGGGAGTGTTGGAGTCGCCTGGGGAGACCTGGGCCGACGCCGAGGTAAAAGTTAAGGAGATACTGAAGGAGAAGCTACAGCTAAATCACGCGGTGGAGGTGGAGAGGGCTCACCGCGTAGGGAAACACGACGGCGGGAGAGACTGGCCGAGACCCATCATCGCCAGACTACTGAGGTGGAAGGATCGCGAGGAAATCTTGCAGCGCGCCAAACGACTTAAAGGAACAAAAATCTTCATAAACGAGGACTACACCGAATCAATAAAAAGAAAACGTAAAGAACTGATGCCGGAGCTGAGAGCTGCACGAGAAAGGGGGGAGATCGCCTTCTTGAGATATGACAAACTCATTATACGTCCACGCAGCAGTACACCACATCCAGTATAAACACCGGGAAAAGCGTATGGATTTTGGTATGTAAAAGCACATAATCTCACATGTCTAGTAATACATACAGTTCTATAGGAAGCACCGACTTGGATTTTTCAATAAGGAGAATTGCTGAAGCAAACTCCCAGGATTTTACATTCTCTCAGTACGACCTACAGAACACTGAGATCGACATCGACCCTGAAAATAACTTTTTTACTAGAGCTATCAATGACTGTCAATACTACACAGAGGATCTGTACAATAGTAAACTTAAGAACATTAAGGCATTCACTGTAATCCACTTCAATAGTCGAAGCCTCTATGCAAACTTTGACCACATCAAAAGCTTCTTAAAACAGTTTTCCACACCATTCAGTGTCATTCTAATCACAGAAACATGGATTAATAATGACAGAGAATTTGAGTTTTCTATTGATGGTTATGAATTTATAAGTATGAACAGAAGGAACAAGCATGGAGGGGGCGTAGCTATGTTTATAGACTCCAACTATAGTTACAAAGTAATGGAAAATAAGACAATGGTGGTGGATGATACACTTGAATGCCTTACTGTTGAAATTACAAGGCAAAAAAAGAAAAATATTATTGTGAGTTCTATCTATAGAACACCTGGCTCTGATGTAGATGTTTTTTCTAACTGGATGGAGGAGCACTTTTCAGGATTAAATCATAAAGTCATGTTTGTGGGGGGAGACCTCAACATCGATCTGTTAAACCCATATAAACATAAAAAGACGGACGAATTTATAAATACTTTATTCAGTATAGGTCTGTTTCCTCTAATCACTAAACCAAGTAGAATTACAACCCATAGTGCAACCTTGATTGATAACATTTTCTCAAATGAAATTGAAAGTGATACAGTCAGCGGGTTAATTATAAATGATATTAGTGATCACCTTCCAGTTTTCGTTATGTATAAAAATGGATATGTAAAAGATGAAGAGGAAAACAAGTATTGGTTTAGAAGGGTAAAAACAGAGAAAACTATTGATGCATTTAAAAAGGAGCTTTTAGCTCAAGACTGGAGTATTGTGTACAGAGAGAATAACACGAATATGGCTTATGATGAGTTTACGCGAGTATTTCAAAAGGTATACGACAAAAACTGCCCAATGAAGAAATACAGTAAAAACAGAAAGTGTAAAGAAACACCATGGATGTCTAAAGGTTTACTAAATGCTTGCAAGAAAAAAAAAAATCTTTACAAAAACTTTATAAATAACCAAACAAAAGAAGCTGAGGATAAATATAAGAAATATAAAAATAAACTGACAGGTATCATTAGAAAATGTAAACAGGATTATTATAATACATTGTTAGATACTAATAAGAATAATATTAAAGGTTTATGGAACATCTTAAATAGTATAATTAGAAATAAACCAAGAACGATTAATTATCCAAAACATTTCAAAGATGAGGATAACACTTTAAAAAATATGAATGAAGTTGTCGAAACATTTAATAAATTCTTTGTAGATGTTGGACCGAACCTTGCTGCAAAAATTGTAAACGTTGAGAACTATAATTGTGATCTGATAGAAGCAAATCCTATGTCCCTGTTCCTCAAACCTGTGGAGGAAAAGGAGATACTGGACATTGTTAAAGGGTGTAAAAATAAAACTTCGACCGATTACCATGACATGGACATGAAAACTTTAAAAACTGTTATTGAAAGTATCTCTAAGCCGTTAACTTACATTTGTAACTTATCGTTGCAAACTGGAACTTTTCCTGATGGTATGAAAGTAGCAAAAGTGATTCCTCTGTTCAAAGCAGGAGATAAACATCTCTTTACAAACTATAGGCCTGTTTCCCTTTTACCGCAATTCTCTAAAATCTTAGAAAAGGTTTTTAACTCTAGACTCGACAGCTTTATTGAAAAGTGTAATTTACTCTCGGACAATCAGTTTGGGTTTAGGAACAATCACTCAACCTCACACGCGCTCTTTGATATAACTGAAGAATTAACTAATGCTGTAGATAACAAGAAATGTGCAATAGGGTTATTTATTGACCTGAGTAAAGCGTTTGATACAATAAACTATGATATATTAATTAATAAACTAGAACTTTATGGAATTAGGGGGGTAGCTCTACAGTGGGTCACCAGTTACTTAAAAAATAGAAAACAATGTGTGAAAATCGGTGATTATCAGTCGAGTTGTCGACAAATTGTCTGTGGTTTACCTCAAGGTTCTATTCTGGGCCCAAAATTGTTTAATATGTATATTAACGACATTTGTAAAACGTCTGAAATACTTAAATTTATCTTGTTTGCTGACGATACAAATATTTTTGCATCAGGAGACGACTTACAGCAGCTGTGTCGGATTGTCAACTTGGAACTCAAAAGTGTCAACAAGTGGTTCAAACAAAATAAATTATCTTTAAATCTGAGTAAAAGCAAAATGATGATATTTGGCAACTGTAACTCCAATGCTCAGGAAGCGATTCAGATAGAGGTTGTTGTTATCGAGCGAGTGCATGAAATCAAATTCCTTGGTGTGATTATTGATGACAGAATTACTTGGAAATCTCACATTAAATATATATCTACGAAAATTTCTAGAAGCATTTCAGTAATTGCAAAAGCAAAGCACATTTTAAACATCAAAGCTCTACATACCTTATACTGTTCTCTGATTTTGCCCTACTTATATTGTTGTACTGTGGTTTGGGGTAGTACTTACAAAAACACAGTTAAACCAATAATATTGTTGCAAAAAAGAGCTATCCGAGTAATTCATAAAGTTGGGTTTTTGGATCACACAAACTCATTATTTTTAAAATCAAAGATCATGAAGTTTTGTGACATTGTTGAGTTCCAAACTGTACAGATGTTATTCAAAGCAAGGTATAAATTGTTACCAAACCAAATACAAAGAAGGTTCCAAGAACGTACTGGTCGTTATGAATTACGTGATGAATTAAACTTTAGGATTCAGAAACATAGCACAACTTTGAAAAGTTTTAGCCCAACAGTTAATGGTGTACAATTGTGGAATAAACTGGAGATGGATTTGAAACGATGTCCAAACATCAACCTGTTCAAATTTAAATACAAACAAAAGACTTTTGAAATATACAGACAAGAAGAAATGTGTTGCCACTAGGGGGAGCAGTAGGATGGATTGTGTATTGTTCCTCTATAATCTGGAAGAGTGTTGCTGCTTGGAACGGTTGTCATTCTATCGCTCAAATTCACAAATGGAGAATTAGGGTTGGCAGGTTATGGATCTGTTGAGAGGAATCCTCCCAACGGGCTCTAAACCTTGTCTTTTAATGCACCACTCAGCATAGGAACATATTCTACAAAATCAGCTGTTAGGGCAGCCATGTGGGGGTTTGTTGATTGGGAGTTACTGCCCTCTTCATCTGGCCCGCTCTACACTTTGGCTTTTTAATGCACCACACTATGCAGGGCTTGCAGCATACTTCACATATAACTCAATTAAATAAATATATAATAATAATGATTATTAAAATTATACTGAGAATGGTAATGACAACTGGAAAGTATCAAGATCTCAGATTATAATATCTATTAATGTACCTTCATAACATAAAAGTAACTCTCGGTTATCAAGGGTAAAAATCTGGAAGAAATATATTAAGGATCACTTTTTTTTTTTTTTTTGACTGCTTTGTTCTAGACATCGTACATGAAACGGGATTGTTGTTGTAGCTGTGCGTTGCTTCAATTAATTGTATAAACAGTTCATATATTATTATTTTTTTTGGTAAGTTTGTAAGTTGGTCTGTATGAATGTAGCTGCTTGAAATGTTCTTTTTTTATTTATTTTATTGCACTTGGGGGTGGGCAATCATAAGCTTTTGCTTCAGCCCACTCCTTTTGAGCACTATGTGTACTGCTCAAATAAACAAATAAACAAACAAGCAGATTGTTCAGAAGAAGCAAAAAACAGAACTTGTCACTACCCGTGGGTATAAGTGGGTTTGTTTCCATTGGCCACACACGGGGCCCACATGGAAATGGCGGGCAAACCCATGCGGAGCCCACACTGTTATACTGGCTGGGTAGCATCAGAATATGTAGCATGAAGCTAAAGTAGCTTCCTGGTTAGCATTGTCAGTGTTTTAAGTATTTATGGGCTGTTAAACCACTTTGCTCCTCTCCATGTCTCTGTATCTTTATTTAGTGGAAACAAATATTCAGAATTCAGCGTTTGTTAACCACTTAACTGCCACCACAGGGTTAGGGTTAATTATTTACACCCGAGTCTCAAAGGGTTTCGACTGGAGAGCTCAGTGTGAAACCGTCAGTAACAAGGGACGGTTTCACAGCAGCTAAATGTGTGTTACCTCCGTGTCCTCCCCGTGTCCCCGTGGCAGAGTGGTTAGCCCGTCCCCTGCCCTCCCCTTTAAAACATCGCCCTTATCTCGGCGCATACATTAGGTTCTGTTGACGCCGCGCCTTTGGCTTTTAATCCCCGTGTCTTTGAAATCCATCATCAAGGCGTCGGGAAATCACTAATTTATCCGAAAGCGAGCGAGGAAACCGGCTCTTTCTGATGTGCCCGCGGGCGCCGGAGCGAGGAGTTTATCGGGCGCCGCAGAGAAACACGGGGGGGGGGGGGGGGGGGGATCAAACGAGAGGCCAGACGCTCGGGACGAGGACGAGACGAGGACGGGACGAAGACGGGACGAGGAGGAAGACTTTGGTAAACTTTGGTTAATTGGATCAGAAATGGAATCTCGGAAGGCGATGTTTCCAAACCTGTGGTCAGGGATTTGCTTTTGGCTACAATTTAACCGAGCGCATTTTCTCCAGCTCGGCTTTACCCAAATCTAAAAGGTTACAGACTATAGGCCCGTGTGACGTCTCATTTGAAAGCTAAGACCTACAAAACTGATCTTTTTCTCTGTGTTGCTGCTCACTTTACTTTTTCATTGCTTTTTTGTCACTTTTTCTTTTGTGGCTTTGTACAATCCGCTTTTTATCATCGGAAAAACATTAAGATCAGAGGAATAGTGTCAAAACCAGACTTGGAGACACTCATCCATGCGTTTGTCTCCAGCAGGTTAGACGACTGTAACGGCTGCTCACTGGCACTCTTGCCTTTTACTGTAATTGATTAATTTTTATGTCGATGTTTCATTGGTTTGATCTGTTTTCTTGTAACTTTATGCAACTGTGAAGCACTTTGAATTGCCTTGTGTATGAATTGTGCTCTACAAACTTGCCTTACGTTCTAACAACACGTGGGGAAGCTGCACGATCGAGAGCTGCAGGTCTGTTTCATTCACGTTTTCACTACTACTTAAATCTAACATCGCGTGTTGCTTACTTGGTCATTTGTAAACTCTTAGGAGCCTTCCGCCGGGCCTTGGGTGACCGTGAGGGAAGCGTTTTGGCTAGATGAGCGCGGAATTGGTAAGCTTGTTGTGCTAGCTGTAGCATTAGCATCGGCCTAGCCAATCCCCATGTATTTACATGGGTCCGGTTAGCCTAATCAAAACAATGCCTGTTTCTACCAAAAGTGTGACTCAAATGTCATCACTATGAAGTCGAACGCCCATGTTTGATGTTATGGAACCTTATTGTCAAATAGTGGTTGTTTAGTGATATTTTATATTTATACATTTATACATTTATACTAGGCTATAGTTTGTAGTTACTGAAGTAAAGGTGCACTTTAATCATGGTTGATGAGGTACTGGGCCAGGCTGATGTTGGCGGGGACCCTAGTGTACATGTTTTAATGCGTATACCGTGCGTTGATGAGGTACTGGGCCAGGCTGATGTTGGCGGGGACCCTAGTGTACATGTTTTGGGGGCGTGTACCGTGCGTTGATGAGGTACTGGGCCAGGCTGATGTTGGCGGGGACCCTAGTGTACATGTTTTGGGGGCGTGTACCGTGCGTTGATGAGGTACTGGGCCAGGCTGATGTTGGCGGGGACCCTAGTGTACATGTTTTGGGGGCGTGTACCGTGCGTTGATGAGGTACTGGGCCAGGCTGATGTTGGCGGGGACCCTAGTGTACATGTTTTGGGGGCGTGTACCGTGCGTTGATGAGGTACTGGGCCAGGCTGATGTTGGCGGGGACCCTAGTGTACATGTTTTGGGGGCGTGTACCGTGCGTTGATGAGGTACTGGGCCAGGCTGATGTTGGCGGGGACCCTAGTGTACATGTTTTGGGGCGTGTACCGTGCGTTGATGAGGTACTGGGCCAGGCTGATGTTGGCGGGGACCCTAGTGTACATGTTTTGGGGGCGTGTACCGTGCGTTGATGAGGTACTGGGCCAGGCTGATGTTGGCGGGGACCCTAGTGTACATGTTTTGGGGCGTGTACCGTGCGTTGATGAGGTACTGGGCCAGGCTGATGTTGGCGGGGACCCTAGTGTACATGTTTTGGGGGCGTGTACCGTGCGTTGATGAGGTACTGGGCCAGGCTGATGTTGGCGGGGACCCTAGTGTACATGTTTTGGGGCGTGTACCGTGCGTTGATGAGGTACTGGGCCAGGCTGATGTTGGCGGGGACCCTAGTGTACATGTTTTGGGGGCGTGTACCGTGCGTTGATGAGGTACTGGGCCAGGCTGATGTTGGCGGGGACCCTAGTGTACATGTTTTCGGGGCGTGTACCGTGCGTTGATGAGGTACTGGGCCAGGCTGATGTTGGCGGGGACCCTAGTGTACATGTTTTGGGGGCGTGTACCGTGCGTTGATGAGGTACTGGGCCAGGCTGATGTTGGCGGGGACCCTAGTGTACATGTTTTGGGGGCGTGTACCGTGCGTTGATGAGGTACTGGGCCAGGCTGATGTTGGCGGGGACCCTAGTGTACATGTTTTGGGGGCGTGTACCGTGCGTTGATGAGGTACTGGGCCAGGCTGATGTTGGCGGTGACCCTAGTGTACATGTTTTGGGGGCGTGTACCGTGCGTTGATGAGGTACTGGGCCAGGCTGATGTTGGCGGGGACCCTAGTGTACATGTTTTGGGGGCGTGTACCGTGCGTTGATGAGGTACTGGGCCATGCTGATGTTGGCGGGGACCCTAGTGTACATGTTTTGGGGGCGTGTACCGTGCGTTGATGAGGTACTGGGCCAGGCTGATGTTGGCGGGGACCCTAGTGTACATGTTTTGGGGCGTGTACCGTGCGTTGATGAGGTACTGGGCCAGGCTGATGTTGGCGGGGACCCTAGTGTACATGTTTTGGGGGCGTGTACCGTGCGTTGATGAGGTACTGGGCCAGGCTGATGTTGGCGGGGACCCTAGTGTACATGTTTTGGGGGCGTGTACCGTGCGTTGATGAGGTACTGGGCCAGGCTGATGTTGGCGGGGACCCTAGTGTACATGTTTTGGGGGCGTGTACCGTGCGTTGATGAGGTACTGGGCCAGGCTGATGTTGGCGGTGACCCTAGTGTACATGTTTTGGGGGCGTGTACCGTGCGTTGATGAGGTACTGGGCCAGGCTGATGTTGGCGGGGACCCTAGTGTACATGTTTTGGGGGCGTGTACCGTGCGTTGATGAGGTACTGGGCCAGGCTGATGTTGGCGGGGACCCTAGTGTACATGTTTTGGGGGCGTGTACCGTGCGTTGATGAGGTACTGGGCCAGGCTGATGTTGGCGGGGACCCTAGTGTACATGTTTTGGGGGCGTGTACCGTGCGTTGATGAGGTACTGGGCCAGGCTGATGTTGGCGGGGACCCTAGTGTACATGTTTTGGGGGCGTGTACCGTGCGTTGATGAGGTACTGGGCCAGGCTGATGTTGGCGGTGACCCTAGTGTACATGTTTTGGGGGCGTGTACCGTGCGTTGATGAGGTACTGGGCCAGGCTGATGTTGGCGGGGACCCTAGTGTACATGTTTTGGGGGCGTGTACCGTGCGTTGATGAGGTACTGGGCCATGCTGATGTTGGCGGGGACCCTAGTGTACATGTTTTGGGGGCGTGTACCGTGCGTTGATGAGGTACTGGGCCAGGCTGATGTTGGCGGGGACCCTAGTGTACATGTTTTGGGGCGTGTACCGTGCGTTGATGAGGTACTGGGCCAGGCTGATGTTGGCGGGGACCCTAGTGTACATGTTTTGGGGGCGTGTACCGTGCGTTGATGAGGTACTGGGCCAGGCTGATGTTGGCGGGGACCCTAGTGTACATGTTTTGGGGGCGTGTACCGTGCGTTGATGAGGTACTGGGCCAGGCTGATGTTGGCGGGGACCCTAGTGTACATGTTTTGGGGGCGTGTACCGTGCGTTGATGAGGTACTGGGCCAGGCTGATGTTGGCGGTGACCCTAGTGTACATGTTTTGGGGGCGTGTACCGTGCGTTGATGAGGTACTGGGCCAGGCTGATGTTGGCGGGGACCCTAGTGTACATGTTTTGGGGGCGTGTACCGTGCGTTGATGAGGTACTGGGCCAGGCTGATGTTGGCGGGGACCCTAGTGTACATGTTTTGGGGGCGTGTACCGTGCGTTGATGAGGTACTGGGCCAGGCTGATGTTGGCGGGGACCCTAGTGTACATGTTTTGGGGGCGTGTACCGTGCGTTGATGAGGTACTGGGCCAGGCTGATGTTGGCGGGGACCCTAGTGTGCATGTTTTAGAGCGTATACCGTGCGTTGATGAGGTACTAGGCCAGGCTGATGTTGGCGGGGACCCTAGTGTACATGTTTTAGAGCGTATACCGTGCGTTGATGAGATACTGGGCCAGGCTGATGTTGGCGGGGACCCTAGTGTACATGTTTTGGGGGCGTGTACCGTGCGTTGATGAGGTACTGGGCCAGGCTGATGTTGGCGGGGACCCTAGTGTACATGTTTTGGGGGCGTGTACCGTGCGTTGATGAGGTACTGGGCCAGGCTGATGTTGGCGGGGACCCTAGTGTACATGTTTTGGGGGCGTGTACCGTGCGTTGATGAGGTACTGGGCCAGGCTGATGTTGGCGGTGACCCTAGTGTACATGTTTTGGGGGCGTGTACCGTGCGTTGATGAGGTACTGGGCCAGGCTGATGTTGGCGGGGACCCTAGTGTACATGTTTTGGGGGCGTGTACCGTGCGTTGATGAGGTACTGGGCCAGGCTGATGTTGGCGGGGACCCTAGTGTACATGTTTTGGGGGCGTGTACCGTGCGTTGATGAGGTACTGGGCCAGGCTGATGTTGGCGGGGACCCTAGTGTACATGTTTTGGGGGCGTGTACCGTGCGTTGATGAGGTACTGGGCCAGGCTGATGTTGGCGGGGACCCTAGTGTACATGTTTTAGAGCGTATACCGTGCGTTGATGAGGTACTGGGCCAGGCTGATGTTGGCGGGGACCCTAGTGTACATGTTTTAGAGCGTATACCGTGCGTTGATGAGATACTGGGCCAGGCTGATGTTGGCGGGGACCCTAGTGTACATGTTTTGGGGGCGTGTACCGTGCGTTGATGAGGTACTGGGCCAGGCTGATGTTGGCGGGGACCCTAGTGTACATGTTTTGGGGGCGTGTACCGTGCGTTGATGAGGTACTGGGCCAGGCTGATGTTGGCGGGGACCCTAGTGTACATGTTTTGGGGGCGTGTACCGTGCGTTGATGAGGTACTGGGCCAGGCTGATGTTGGCGGGGACCCTAGTGTACATGTTTTGGGGGCGTGTACCGTGCGTTGATGAGGTACTGGGCCAGGCTGATGTTGGCGGGGACCCTAGTGTACATGTTTTGGGGGCGTGTACCGTGCGTTGATGAGGTACTGGGCCAGGCTGATGTTGGCGGGGACCCTAGTGTACATGTTTTGGGGGCGTGTACCGTGCGTTGATGAGGTACTGGGCCAGGCTGATGTTGGCGGGGACCCTAGTGTACATGTTTTAGAGCGTATACCGTGCGTTGATGAGGTACTGGGCCAGGCTGATGTTGGCGGGGACCCTAGTGTACATGTTTTAGAGCGTATACCGTGCGTTGATGAGATACTGGGCCAGGCTGATGTTGGCGGGGACCCTAGTGTACATGTTTTGGGGGCGTGTACCGTGCGTTGATGAGGTACTGGGCCAGGCTGATGTTGGCGGGGACCCTAGTGTACATGTTTTGGGGGCGTGTACCGTGCGTTGATGAGGTACTGGGCCAGGCTGATGTTGGCGGGGACCCTAGTGTACATGTTTTGGGGGCGTGTACCGTGCGTTGATGAGGTACTGGGCCAGGCTGATGTTGGCGGGGACCCTAGTGTACATGTTTTGGGGGCGTGTACCGTGCGTTGATGAGGTACTGGGCCAGGCTGATGTTGGCGGGGACCCTAGTGTACATGTTTTGGGGGCGTGTACCGTGCGTTGATGAGGTACTGGGCCAGGCTGATGTTGGCGGGGACCCTAGTGTACATGTTTTGGGGGCGTGTACCGTGCGTTGATGAGGTACTGGGCCAGGCTGATGTTGGCGGGGACCCTAGTGTACATGTTTTGGGGGCGTGTACCGTGCGTTGATGAGGTACTGGGCCAGGCTGATGTTGGCGGGGACCCTAGTGTACATGTTTTGGGGGCGTGTACCGTGCGTTGATGAGGTACTGGGCCAGGCTGATGTTGGCGGGGACCCTAGTGTACATGTTTTGGGGGCGTGTACCGTGCGTTGATGAGGTACTGGGCCAGGCTGATGTTGGCGGGGACCCTAGTGTACATGTTTTGGGGGCGTGTACCGTGCGTTGATGAGGTACTGGGCCAGGCTGATGTTGGCGGGGACCCTAGTGTACATGTTTTGGGGGCGTGTACCGTGCGTTGATGAGGTACTGGGCCAGGCTGATGTTGGCGGGGACCCTAGTGTACATGTTTTGGGGGCGTGTACCGTGCGTTGATGAGGTACTGGGCCAGGCTGATGTTGGCGGGGACCCTAGTGTACATGTTTTGGGGGCGTGTACCGTGCGTTGATGAGGTACTGGGCCAGGCTGATGTTGGCGGGGACCCTAGTGTACATGTTTTGGGGGCGTGTACCGTGCGTTGATGAGGTACTGGGCCAGGCTGATGTTGGCGGGGACCCTAGTGTACATGTTTTGGGGGCGTGTACCGTGCGTTGATGAGGTACTGGGCCAGGCTGATGTTGGCGGGGACCCTAGTGTACATGTTTTGGGGGCGTGTACCGTGCGTTGATGAGGTACTGGGCCAGGCTGATGTTGGCGGGGACCCTAGTGTACATGTTTTGGGGGCGTGTACCGTGCGTTGATGAGGTACTGGGCCAGGCTGATGTTGGCGGGGACCCTAGTGTACATGTTTTGGGGGCGTGTACCGTGCGTTGATGAGGTACTGGGCCAGGCTGATGTTGGCGGGGACCCTAGTGTACATGTTTTGGGGGCGTGTACCGTGCGTTGATGAGGTACTGGGCCAGGCTGATGTTGGCGGTGACCCTAGTGTACATGTTTTGGGGGCGTGTACCGTGCGTTGATGAGGTACTGGGCCAGGCTGATGTTGGCGGGGACCCTAGTGTACATGTTTTGGGGGCGTGTACCGTGCGTTGATGAGGTACTGGGCCAGGCTGATGTTGGCGGGGACCCTAGTGTACATGTTTTGGGGGCGTGTACCGTGCGTTGATGAGGTACTGGGCCAGGCTGATGTTGGCGGGGACCCTAGTGTACATGTTTTGGGGGCGTGTACCGTGCGTTGATGAGGTACTGGGCCAGGCTGATGTTGGCGGGGACCCTAGTGTACATGTTTTAGAGCGTATACCGTGCGTTGATGAGGTACTGGGCCAGGCTGATGTTGGCGGGGACCCTAGTGTACATGTTTTAGAGCGTATACCGTGCGTTGATGAGATACTGGGCCAGGCTGATGTTGGCGGGGACCCTAGTGTACATGTTTTGGGGGCGTGTACCGTGCGTTGATGAGGTACTGGGCCAGGCTGATGTTGGCGGGGACCCTAGTGTACATGTTTTGGGGGCGTGTACCGTGCGTTGATGAGGTACTGGGCCAGGCTGATGTTGGCGGGGACCCTAGTGTACATGTTTTGGGGGCGTGTACCGTGCGTTGATGAGGTACTGGGCCAGGCTGATGTTGGCGGGGACCCTAGTGTACATGTTTTGGGGGCGTGTACCGTGCGTTGATGAGGTACTGGGCCAGGCTGATGTTGGCGGGGACCCTAGTGTACATGTTTTGGGGGCGTGTACCGTGCGTTGATGAGGTACTGGGCCAGGCTGATGTTGGCGGGGACCCTAGTGTACATGTTTTAGAGCGTATACCGTGCGTTGATGAGGTACTGGGCCAGGCTGATGTTGGCGGGGACCCTAGTGTACATGTTTTAGAGCGTATACCGTGCGTTGATGAGATACTGGGCCAGGCTGATGTTGGCGGGGACCCTAGTGTACATGTTTTGGGGGCGTGTACCGTGCGTTGATGAGGTACTGGGCCAGGCTGATGTTGGCGGGGACCCTAGTGTACATGTTTTGGGGGCGTGTACCGTGCGTTGATGAGGTACTGGGCCAGGCTGATGTTGGCGGGGACCCTAGTGTACATGTTTTGGGGGCGTGTACCGTGCGTTGATGAGGTACTGGGCCAGGCTGATGTTGGCGGGGACCCTAGTGTACATGTTTTGGGGGCGTGTACCGTGCGTTGATGAGGTACTGGGCCAGGCTGATGTTGGCGGGGACCCTAGTGTACATGTTTTGGGGGCGTGTACCGTGCGTTGATGAGGTACTGGGCCAGGCTGATGTTGGCGGGGACCCTAGTGTACATGTTTTGGGGGCGTGTACCGTGCGTTGATGAGGTACTGGGCCAGGCTGATGTTGGCGGGGACCCTAGTGTACATGTTTTGGGGGCGTGTACCGTGCGTTGATGAGGTACTGGGCCAGGCTGATGTTGGCGGGGACCCTAGTGTACATGTTTTGGGGGCGTGTACCGTGCGTTGATGAGGTACTGGGCCAGGCTGATGTTGGCGGGGACCCTAGTGTACATGTTTTGGGGGCGTGTACCGTGCGTTGATGAGGTACTGGGCCAGGCTGATGTTGGCGGGGACCCTAGTGTACATGTTTTGGGGGCGTGTACCGTGCGTTGATGAGGTACTGGGCCAGGCTGATGTTGGCGGGGACCCTAGTGTACATGTTTTGGGGGCGTGTACCGTGCGTTGATGAGGTACTGGGCCAGGCTGATGTTGGCGGGGACCCTAGTGTACATGTTTTGGGGGCGTGTACCGTGCGTTGATGAGGTACTGGGCCAGGCTGATGTTGGCGGGGACCCTAGTGTACATGTTTTGGGGGCGTGTACCGTGCGTTGATGAGGTACTGGGCCAGGCTGATGTTGGCGGGGACCCTAGTGTACATGTTTTGGGGGCGTGTACCGTGCGTTGATGAGGTACTGGGCCAGGCTGATGTTGGCGGGGACCCTAGTGTACATGTTTTGGGGGCGTGTACCGTGCGTTGATGAGGTACTGGGCCAGGCTGATGTTGGCGGGGACCCTAGTGTACATGTTTTGGGGGCGTGTACCGTGCGTTGATGAGGTACTGGGCCAGGCTGATGTTGGCGGGGACCCTAGTGTACATGTTTTGGGGGCGTGTACCGTGCGTTGATGAGGTACTGGGCCAGGCTGATGTTGGCGGGGACCCTAGTGTACATGTTTTGGGGGCGTGTACCGTGCGTTGATGAGGTACTGGGCCAGGCTGATGTTGGCGGGGACCCTAGTGTACATGTTTTGGGGGCGTGTACCGTGCGTTGATGAGGTACTGGGCCAGGCTGATGTTGGCGGGGACCCTAGTGTACATGTTTTGGGGGCGTGTACCGTGCGTTGATGAGGTACTGGGCCAGGCTGATGTTGGCGGGGACCCTAGTGTACATGTTTTGGGGGCGTGTACCGTGCGTTGATGAGGTACTGGGCCAGGCTGATGTTGGCGGGGACCCTAGTGTACATGTTTTGGGGGCGTGTACCGTGCGTTGATGAGGTACTGGGCCAGGCTGATGTTGGCGGGGACCCTAGTGTACATGTTTTGGGGGCGTGTACCGTGCGTTGATGAGGTACTGGGCCAGGCTGATGTTGGCGGGGACCCTAGTGTACATGTTTTGGGGGCGTGTACCGTGCGTTGATGAGGTACTGGGCCAGGCTGATGTTGGCGGGGACCCTAGTGTACATGTTTTGGGGGCGTGTACCGTGCGTTGATGAGGTACTGGGCCAGGCTGATGTTGGCGGGGACCCTAGTGTACATGTTTTGGGGGCGTGTACCGTGCGTTGATGAGGTACTGGGCCAGGCTGATGTTGGCGGGGACCCTAGTGTACATGTTTTGGGGGCGTGTACCGTGCGTTGATGAGGTACTGGGCCAGGCTGATGTTGGCGGGGACCCTAGTGTACATGTTTTGGGGGCGTGTACCGTGCGTTGATGAGGTACTGGGCCAGGCTGATGTTGGCGGGGACCCTAGTGTACATGTTTTGGGGGCGTGTACCGTGCGTTGATGAGGTACTGGGCCAGGCTGATGTTGGCGGGGACCCTAGTGTACATGTTTTGGGGGCGTGTACCGTGCGTTGATGAGGTACTGGGCCAGGCTGATGTTGGCGGGGACCCTAGTGTACATGTTTTGGGGGCGTGTACCGTGCGTTGATGAGGTACTGGGCCAGGCTGATGTTGGCGGGGACCCTAGTGTACATGTTTTGGGGGCGTGTACCGTGCGTTGATGAGGTACTGGGCCAGGCTGATGTTGGCGGGGACCCTAGTGTACATGTTTTGGGGGCGTGTACCGTGCGTTGATGAGGTACTGGGCCAGGCTGATGTTGGCGGGGACCCTAGTGTACATGTTTTGGGGGCGTGTACCGTGCGTTGATGAGGTACTGGGCCAGGCTGATGTTGGCGGGGACCCTAGTGTACATGTTTTGGGGGCGTGTACCGTGCGTTGATGAGGTACTGGGCCAGGCTGATGTTGGCGGGGCTGCCCGTGATGGTGATCTGGCGCTCGCTCGAACCCTCCAGCGCGTTGGCGATTTTGATCTGAGCGCCCGACATCTGACGGATCTCGTTGATCTTCGAGCCCTGGCGCCCGATGATGCAGCCGATCAACTGCAGGGGGCGCCAAAAACGAGGATGGAACGGTTAAAAAAATAAATAAAAAAATGGACAATATTCAATAGAAAAGCCACGAAAAAAATGGCAAAAAACATGCATATCAGTTTTGTAGGTCTTAGCTTTCAAATGAGGTGTTCAACCGGCCTACAGGCTGTGACCTTTTAGATTTGGGTAAAGCTGACCTGGAGAAAATGCAATCTTGCGGTCGGTTTTTCACCAGTTTATGACGAAAAACTGAAAACGACTCGGAAATGTCTTAATTTTTCATGAATACAGCCCTCAACCTCTTAACCCCCGCCCGAACTGAGGGCGTTTTTCTCCCGCTTGGCTTTACCCAAATCTAAAAGCGCCTGGACAAACGTGTCGAAATGAAAACAGCGACAGAAAAAGTGATAAAAAAGCGAGAAAAGAGCAACAAAAACATGAAGAAAACACGTTAAAAAAAAGTTCCAAGCATGTGCTATTGGGAGGAGGCCCAGGACACGCCGGAGGGGTCAGAACATCTGGAGGCTACAGCTAAACTCTGGAACAGTCTTCATGAGGAGGAGGATCCATAAATATGATCAGGGACTCACGTCGTTGGGGATGGCGAGCTCGTGGGTGCTCGCTGGGGCGCCGGCGTCCAAACCTGCGGCACAAAAGACAAACAGAGCGATATCGGACAGGAGCCGGGGGGGAGGTCAGGCGGACTCCTGACGTCTGTGGTCAAGGTCTGAACATGACGTTTGGAGTTCCCCCTCACTCCAGTCCCTCCAATAACTCATGGACATGTGGATGAAGGTCAGAGGTCGCACACAGGCAGAAAACATGCACAATAGGCGCATCAGAAACCTCCTAGAGCACCTAGAGTCGCTGCTCCTTCACAGCGGGAGGTGATCCAGGCATGTCCTACTGGGAGGAGGAGACCCAGGACACGCTGGAGGGTCTTTGTCCCTGTGGCCTGGTGTCGCCTCGGGGCCCAGACAGTAAAGCAGTGCGGTCTCAGCGTGGGTCGGCCCACCTGGGGTCTAAGTGGGGTTGTCCACAGGGTCCATGTGGGATCCATGTGGGCTGGACCTTTAACTTATACCCCGGGTGGGCCGACCCAAACAGAGCCCACGTGGTTTTACTGTCTGGGGATCTATGAGGAGCTAAGACATTTATTTTGAAATACCATCTTGGCTCATTCTCTTAAAGGGATAGTTCAGGAGTTTGGACATAGGGCGTCATTTCCTCGTTATCCAGAGTGTTGTTGATTTCTGGAGATATATATATATATATATATTTCAATTCATGCAGTTCTTATTTGAAGAGTTTAGTGGTGCTAGGCTAATGCTAGGCTAGTGCATGTCTATGGTAACTAGTAGCCTGCACAGTGCACCTGAGGCAAATCCCTTATAACACCAGACTACCCATAGAAATGTCTGTGTTTTAAATATAACAATTTTGCATTTAAAAGAACTTGTATTTGAGCGGCATCAGCTTCCTGGTTGTAAGCTAACGCAGCGGCGGAGTGATCTGCGAGAAAATAGTCCCTCAAAATGCGGTGATTCATGTGATGCAAGGTCAGTTTTATTTCAAAAATGACTCAGATATTCATATGGTTAGTCTGGTGCTCTGCGCTTGGGTCAGACTGTTTTTAATGCAGGCTAACTGGTACCATAGACATGCACTAGCCTAGCATTAGCCTAGCGCCACTGGCTTGGGTCAGACTGTTTTTAATGCAGGGCTAACTGATACCATAGACATGCACTAGCCTAGCATTAGCCTAGCACCACTGGCTTGGGTCAGACTGTTTTTATGCAGGGCTAACTGATACCATAGATATGCACTAGCCTAGCATTAGCCTAGCACCACTGAACTCTTCAAATATAAGGACTGCATGAATAAAAAATAAAAAAAATAAAACAGAAACAGAAATCAACAACACTCTGGATAACGAGGGAATGAGGCCCGATGTCGAAAATACTGAATTATCCCTTTAAGTCTCATTTTACACACACGTTTTTGTGTAGCTTTCCGGCTTTGTTGAGTGAAATGAAAAACACAGACGTCCCCCTCCTGTTGTAAAGACAAACCCGTCGCACACACTCGTCTTCACCTGAACACACGTTTGTGAGGGGGGGGGGGGGGGAGCCCTGTCCCACGAGGCTCCGGTGTCGGTGCACAGAGGGTTAGTAGGCGGGTCACAGTAGGGTCAGTTTGAAGGACAGGTTTTCGTAGGAGAGGAGGGGTACATACCGGGGAAAGCGGGGGTGCTCTGTCCCACGGGGGTATAGGGGGGAGTCTGCAGGGCCAGCTGGTGCAGTTTAGTCAGCTGCTGAGGGGCAGGACACAGGGAGAGAGGAGCTCACAGGTTAAAGTCTCACAGCAAAAGAAAGAGAAACAAACTCAAACTGCTGACGGTGAGGATCAGGGGGCGAGACGGGGGGGGGGGAGGGGGGGCAAACACCGGGACAGTGACGCGGAAATCAGAGTCTTTGTGTGTGTGTGTTATCTTTGACATGTTTTATCCTCTGCAGGTGTCCACCCCCAAAGTGCCGCCCTGTTCCTGTTTTTGAAGGACTTTGGAAAGACATAAACATCAAATATACTAATGCACTTTAGTTTGCCCCCCCTTGGTTTTCCCCCTTGGTCCAGATATAGAATTATTATAAACGTTCAACAAGAAACTAAAATACCTCATTTACTTCCAGGATTGTATTTGTGAAATAGGATGTATTTGTATTTGGATGTATTTTTTAATATCTGACTCTCTTGATCTGAACCCGGATCACTCGGATCATCTCCAAGTTCACGTGTCGTAATCACCACTGAGTCCAGGGCAAGGCAAGGCAAGGCAAGGCAAGGCAAGTTTATTTGTAGAGCACAATTCATACACAAGGCAATTCAAAGTGCTTCACAGTTGCATAAAATTACAAGAAAACAGATCAAATCAATCATTAAAACATCAACATAAACTTACAGTAAAAGGCAAGAGTGCAGATAAAACACTTTCAGTTTTCATATGCTCGGGTAAAAAGAGCCGTTTTCAGCCTGGATTTGAACATTGTCAGAGTTGAGGCCTGTCTCACATCCTCATGAAGACTGTTCCAGATTTTTGCTGCATGAAACTGAAACGCAGCCTCACCGTGTTTAGTCCTGACTCTGGGAACCACCAGGAGACCCCTCCCTGAAGTTCTCAGGGCCCGAGATGGTTCATACGGCTCTAACATGTCAGAGATGGACTTTGGTGCTAAACCATGAAACGACTTGTACACGAGCAGAGCTGTTTTAAATTCTATTCTCTGAGTGACAGGAAGCCAGTGCAGGGACCGGAGCACTGGACTAATATGGTCATATTTCCTGGTTCTTGTCAGGACTCGAGCAGCAGCGTTCTGGATGTTCTGCAGCTCTAACAGCTCGTTTAGAAAGGCCAGTGAGCAGCCGTTACAGTAGTCTAACCTGCTGGAGACAAATGCATGGATGAGTGTCTCCAAGTCTGGTTTTGACACTATTCCTCTGATCTTAATGTTTTTCAGATGGTAAAAAGCTGATGATGTTATTGCTTTAATGTGGCTGTTTAAGTTCAGGTCTGAGTCCATGATTACTCCTAGATTTCTAACCTGATTTTTTGGTTTTAGAGAGAGAGACTCAAGGTGACTGATAACACTTTGTCTTTGTGTCTGTGGGCCAAAAACAATGATCTCAGTTTTGTCTGAGTTTAGTTGGAGAAAGTTGTTTTGCATCCACAAACTGATCTGTTCGATGCAGTGACAGAGAGTATCTACAGGCCCATGTTCACCTGCCGTCAGTGACACGTAGATCTGAGTGTCATCTGCGTAGTTGTGGTACGACACATTGTTGCTGTTTATTAGCTGACCCAATGGAAGCATGTACAAGTTGAATAAGAGGGGTCCCAAGATTGACCCCTGGGGGACTCCACAGGTCATGGAAATTTTGTCTGAGACACAGTTGCCAATTTCGACAAAGTACGTCCTATCCTCCAGATAGGACTTGAACCAGTTTAGCGCAGTACCAGAGATTCCCACCCAGTTTTCTAACCTGTGAAGTAAGATTCCATGGTCCACTGTGTCAAAGGCAGCGCTCAGGTCCAGCAGAACTAAAACTGAGACCTTACCTGCGTTGGTGTTCATACGGATATCATTTGTCACCTTGATCAGAGCTGTCTCAGTGCTGTGGTGGGGCCTAAAACCTGATTGGAAAGTATCAAACACATTGTTAGATAGGAGAAAGTAAGTGAGCTGTTGATAGATTACTTTCTCCAGGACTTTTCCTAAGAATGGTAGGTTTGATATGGGCCGGTAGTTGTTCAGTATCTTGGGATCAAGGCTGCTCTTCTTTAGAAGAGGCTTAATGACCGCGGTTTTCAGAGCCTTTGGAAATGCTCCAGTCTCAAATGAAATGTTGACTAACTGAACAAGTTGTGGTAACAAGCTGGTCAGTACAGACTTCAGAAATCTAGTGGGTAATTCATCAAGGCAGCATGTGCATGAACTCAGACCGGAGATAACCTCTTCCATTGTTTTGTCAGTAACAGGTGTGAAATGTGTCAGCTCAAGGTGTTTATCTGGTGGCAGGGTTGCTGTTTGTGTTGCTGAAATTATGGCATTTTTAATGCCTTGGACTTTGTCATAAAAAAATATTGCAAACTCATTGCACTTAGATGTAGAGATTAGTTCTAAGGGCAGTGAAACTGGAGGGTTAGTTAATCTGTTTACTGTTGAAAACAGAACGCGAGAATTGTTTCTGCAGTTTGCGATGATTTTAGAGAAGTACTTCTCCCTTTCTCCACGCAAAATCTGGTTGAACTCACAAAGCACTTCTTTGTATATCTCAAAATGAACCTGGAGCTTTGACTTGCGCCATTTCCGTTCGGCTTTTCGGCACTCCCTTTTCTGTGCCCTGACCGAATCTTCACTTCTCCAAGGTGCCCTTTGTCTATTGTTAACCATTTTAACCTTGACAGGAGCAATAGTATCCAAAACATTTAAGACGCTTGATGTGTAAGAGTCCAACAGATTATCAACATTAGAACATGGGGGATTTTCAAATCTGATCATTTCCATAAACTGTGTCCTTGTTGTATCATTTATGTGTCTTCTTTGAATAACTCCAGGCCCGACCTCTGGTTTGGGTGTAACAGACAGGTCAAAGAAGACACAAAAATGATCAGACAAAGCAACATCAACAACATTCACATTTGATATATTAACACCTTTTGTAATAACTAGATCTAGAGTGTGGCCTTTGTTGTGAGTCGCTTCACTCACGTGCTGAGTTAAACCAAACATTTCAAGAACAGCTCTAAATTCTCTTGCATGCCTGTCATTGGTCACATCCACATGCACATTAAAATCACCTGAAATAACCAAACAATCAAAATCAGTCAGTATAAATGAAAGTAATTCAATAAAATCTTCAATAAAACAATTCTGTGGTGGTTTGTAAATAGTCATATAAAGTATGGAAGATTGTTTTATCTCCATTTTGAAAGACACATACTCAAATGATTGAAAAAACCCAAATGACAATTTGTGGGTGACTATATTGTCCCTGAATATGGCACAGACACCCCCGCCCCTTTGGTTTTGGCGTGTTTCAGACACAAAATTGAAATTTGATGGACTACACTCAATCAAAACTGCGTTTCCAGTGTTTTTGTCAAGCCATGTTTCAGTTAAAAACATAAAGTCTAGATTATAAGAGGAAATAAAACTATTTATTAACAAGGACTTGTTTTTTAATGATCTGACATTGAGTACAGCATGTTTGAGATTTATCTGTGTTTGAGTGGATGGAATCTTTTTGCAAGGGATATGGATTAGAGTTCTTTGATTGGACGGTCTGACTGTCCCTCTCTTATCTAATCTAAGTTGTTTGACAGTACTAATTGTTTCAGAAGAACACACCCTCTCTGTGGACCTCTGGTTGGTTTTGAGTTTGCTGTGCATGGTAGCAACGCAGAGGCCCCTAATGTCCTAGACAGCAGCAGTGACGCTGCTAGAGATAACAGCTGTGGGCACCGGTGGTGGGGGCCGAGCTGGGGAGACCTTGGGTGAAAAAGACAGAGGTGGGAGAGGGGCACGATACTTCTTTGGGGATGAAAGCCTTGGCCTTGACATGATTGAAGAGCGGGGAGTCATTTGAGTCCCTTGTTGTATTAAGGTTTCAAAATGGATGGGGAATCCCATAGGTGAGTCTGGGGATGGGAATGATTCAGAAAAATTTGAGGAGGGTGTAGATGCAGCAGTCGGGCTCAAGGCCTGTGGTGGAGCTGATGAAAGTGCTCCTTCGGCTGAATCATTTACTATAGATGCAGGTGGTACTGAAGCTGAGCTTTTCCCCGGAGATACAGATGCGGATGGTGCTGCTGTGGCTGGATCCTTAACTGTGGCTGAGTCCTTTGCTTTAGGCGCTGATGGCGCTGCTGTGGCTGGATCCTTAACTGTGGCTGAGTCCTTTGCTGTAGGCGCTGATGGTGCTGCTGTGGCTGGATGCTTAACTGTGGCTGAGTCCTTTGCTGTAGGCGCTGATGGCGCTGCTGTGGCTGGATCCTTTTCTGTGGCTGAGTCCGTTCCTGTAGGTGCAGATGATGCAGCTCCGACTGAATCTTTTATTGGGGGTGCAGGCAAGACCTTTGCTGGCGAGCCAGGAGCTCTTCTCATGCTCCTCTCTGCTCTCTCTGGCCGCTCAGGCCTCCACTGGTTTTGCAGAGCATGGAGGAGATTTTCCGTCAGTCGTCTCACTCCACCTCTGCTCAAATGTGGGCCATTTCCTTTAAACAGATCGTCGCGTTTCCAGAAAAGATAAAAGTTCTCTATGAAATACAGTCCTCTTGACTCACAGACATTGGACAGCCATGTGTTCAACTGAAACAGCCGGGAGAATTTGTTTATTCTCCCATCGATGTTTGGGATAGGTCCACTGATGAAAATTTGTATTGCATCTTTATCCAGAGAATTAAGTCTCTCAAAAAGTTTATTAAACTTTTCTTTCAGGACTTCCGACTCTCCGTCTTTTATGTCAACAGCACCAACATGAATAACAAGTTTATTTATCCCAGGGTTATTTGTAATCTCCTTGTTTAGAACATCTATGATGTCAGAAACGGTCGCGCTGGGATAGCTGATTGTAGTGATTCTCTGATTGTTTACATTAGATATGGCTCCGTCTCCAAGCACCAGGATATCTCTGGCCTTGACACTTTGCACAGTTTTTCTCTCCATCTTTGTTTTGACTTCTTGTTCTCTGTTTCTCTCAGACTTTTTCTGTTCGTTATACTCATCCTCTGAGAAAGGTGAAAATCTGTTTGTTAACTTTATTCCAGGTGCATTTTTACCAGCATGTTGTCTTTGCTTTGGCCTAGCACCAAGTTGTCTCTCAAGTTTTGGGAATGTTATGGTATCGTTTAGCTTTAGGTTGCAAGTATCAGTTTTTCTAGTCTTCTTACCGGGTTCCACAGGGAGCGTGTCATTAAGTCCTTTTTCCGTCTCCAAGGCAGATATCTTGTCCCGCAGTAGGCAAATTTCTTGTTGATACATCCGACAGCTTTCACAAGGAGATGTTTGCGTTACTCCCTCAGCCATGTTGACAAGATTGTTGTCGTTGGTCCGTCAAATGAGTTGTAAAAAAGGAAAAATTATTAAAAAGCCTTGGTTCACTTAGAAGAAAAGAATAAAATCATATCCAAGACATGTGCCCAAAAAATAGAATGATTAAAAATGATTAAAAAGCAAATAAAGAGGCAAGCAGCGGCAGCAAGCAGAAACACGTCTGCACTCTTGATCTGAACTTCACCTCCACCTGTGGCTCTGATCCCGTCAGACCTCGAGGGCCTGGTCGGGTCTTGGATGGGACACCTTTGGGAAACACCAGGAAGTCTGAGTGGATGTAGTGAGTGGTGGTGGTTGGTCGCTTCCATCAGTCTACCCCGCTGGTTCCCAAAGTGGGGATCTGGACCCCTCAGGGGGTCCTTGTGTGGGGGTCCCCAGATGAAATTAAAACAAAAATGCTACTGTTTTTAGTTTAGAGTGTGAAACTGCATATCATTTCTGAAATAGTTTTTGTTTTAATTATTCAAAATGAACATTTTAAACACATCTTAACTTCCTTTCGGCCCTAAAGTAGCATAAGAGACAATACGTTTGTACAATGGGGGTCCAGAGTTGTTTACGTGTCAATGTTTGGGGTCCCAGCCAAAAATGTTCTACCCCAGGGCAGCTGTGGCTACAACAGTAGCTTCACCACTGAGTATGGAGTGAATGAATAATGCGATGTAAAGCGTCTTTGAGTGTCCAGAAAGTGCTGTATAAAACCAATATATTATTATTATTAAACTGGATGTTTTTAAATATTGCCCAGAGGCATTTAAGGCCACAAACTTTACAAACCTGTTCTTACTTTGGCTAAAGCAAAGTCTCGTGTGTCTGTGAGTTCACAAACACACGAGATCCGCCTTGAACCGTCTTCACCGTTTGGAACCAAACCAGCAAAACTATGTGGGCTCTGCTCTGGTTTAGGTTAGGTTTAAGTTGGACTTGTAAAGGTCCCGCCCACATGGGGCCCACCTGGAAACTGCAGACAAACCCATGATGACACCAATAACCCAGGAGGGCAAACCCGAGAAGAGCCCCCGCTGTTTTACTGACGGGGGGTCAACAACGAAGACAGAAAACACGAACACACAGAAAACACACGAGCTTTTCCAAAACTAAACATTGAATGGATTTGCAGCTCTTTGACCCCCCCTCCCCAAACGATTCAAGCCGGTCCCAGATGGACGTCTGAAAATCAATCTGGCTCTTTCAGGTTCAAATGTTATGAAGTAAAATCATCAAAAAAAAAAAACAGCAAAAACATTGACAAAGAATTGACACATGGACACCTGCAGCTCAGTGGAGGCTTCACTTTTTTGACATTTTGATCCCATTGCTCTTTTGTTTCGGTCACTTTTCCATCACGTTTCTGTAGCTCTTTAATTGTATTTTAATTTTTTTGCTCGCTATTGTGACGCCATTTTGGTTAAGGTGGAGGTTAAGCGGTTATTGATTTATTTTGGAACGATCCTCATCATTTATTCCAGCGACTTTGGCCAAACGACGTGTACCCCACACGTGTGCATTGCCACAACAGCCCCACCTAGAGTTTGCATCAGGACTTACGTCGGGGTGAGGGACGGCGTACTGGCCCTGAATGGTGTAAGCCTGGAAGACAAGCCACAGGAGAGAAGAAACATTAACTCTGACACGATCCTGAGGAAACATCTTCCTTTACCTGTCCTCCAGAGAAGATGACCGGCGTGGAGGCCGGCTTCGGGCGGTACGGGATCGTCGCGCCTTTCGGAGGAGACTGCAACGAGAAACCACAGAAACACCACGATTACTCAGAGAAGATGAGCGGAGAGCGGAATAAACAACCCGGGAACTAAATTACTCTCAACGCTCCGGCGCCGAGGCTCGTCATGAAGAAGCCTCGTTATGAAGAAGCCTCGTCATGAAGAAGCCCCATGTGGGTTCGAGAAATTAACTCATCAAAAGTCAATATTGGCACAAAGGCCGCGGCGTTAAAGCGGCGGGAGACGAGTTCATTTACGCTCAATGAGAACGGGCCGAACCTTTTCGACCGACGACTGGAGTTTAAAATCTGATGAACGGAAAAAAAAAGAGTTCAGGAAAGGCTGACTGAGAGTAAAAGATGTCGAGACGCTGCAGGAGAAAAAAAACTTGGTCAAGTTTGAGATTTGATGCTAAATTTCTCCCTAAACGTCTTAAAGAGGGTTATTATGCTTTGTTCAGTCACATAGCACCAGTCTATAGCACTACAAAGATGACGTAACCTTCTGTTGGTCTGTATATGCAGTAAATTAAAATAACTGCCTTGAATAAAACTGCTCTCTCAAAATGGCTGAACGTCTTGAAATAGGCCTCTGTCTCTTTAAGAAGCTTTCCGACACGCCCCCTTCAGCACACTACTGTGGCATTGAAACAACAGCACTGTGCGGGGAGGGGGCTCTGCTGAGCTGAGGAGCAGTGGTTGGGGGCTTGGCTGGTGACGAAAGGTCCAGAGGCGTCTCCAGGAGGTGGGGGCGTTCCTAGGAGGACTGAGGCATAGCTACACCTAAAATGGCCGCCGTCTAAGTTTTTACTGATTACTCAAAAATATGTGAATGAGCCGAGGCAACACTCCAGGCATGTGTTTAATGAGGGAACGACATAATAACACGATATAAAGCTTGAAAAAGTCCATTTTACATAATACCCCCCCTTTAAAAATCGGCCAACATGTAGTGGATAAATAGCCCTGTGCTAATAGACACTACTGGTAGAAGGTGTACGGAAGTTCGTTAAGCATGCGGGTCTTCCAAAACACCTAGAGTCCAGTGGCGGTATTACAAATGGATTTATTTAGCTCACATTTGCCTTTTTATTAAAACACACAAAGAACTCTTACAAAGGGCCATAGAGACGGTCAAAAATCATTTCGCCTCCGCCCCTTCAGGTGTGTCGACTTACAAGAAAGGCTAAGCCCCAGCGCCCCATAGAGGCAGGAGGCCCACACACACAGGACAGTCAAAATGGCTGTCCTGTCCGGCTGCCTGCTCGCCCCTCCCCCCAACCACAGCAGGCACTGCAGGTGAAACCAATGCTCCAATCAACTAGTCCCTACTGGCTCCAAAGATGCAGAGGCTTCAGTCGGTGTGGGCAGGACTGACCTGAGTGGAGGCACAAGCTCTCCTCAAACAGGACCCAAACCAGCAGCAATTAGAAATGAAACCTTTCTACGAAATGGTGAAGGACGGCCGGTGAGGGACAATATATGATTCATTGTCTTTGCGTGTTAAACTTGGTGGTAAACTGTAAATGCGGCCTGTTAAAAGGTTGGACTAAATCCGTGATCATGTATTTCATTTATGTGCATGTGTTTACACTTGCCTTTTATTCTGTGTTAAAAGGTTTTTCACCTACGACTGCTGCTGCATGAACAGAGACTGAAAATAAAAAACCCAAAGACCGTTCATTGGAGTGAATCCCAGATATTTCAAGTTGGGGAGCTGCTAATGTAAACTTGACAATGGCTCCTACGTTTCACTTTAAGACGCTGGTTTGATCACATTTTGTCGCTTTCAGATTTTGCCCTGAAATCACTTTCATATGAGGGAAAACAAAACAACAAGTTTTCTGTAATTTTCTGTTTTCATATGAAGATTTGTGTCACTATAGGATAATTTCTCTCCTCACTTTGAGGGACAGGGTTGTTAAAAATCTGTCATGAGCTACTTTCATCCGTCATGAATTAAGCTCTCATTGCGCATTTTACCACATTAGTCCAGTGCTCCGGTCTCTGCACTGGCTTCCTGTCACTCAGAGAATAGAATTTAAAACAGCTCTGCTGGTGTACAAGTCTTTTCATGGTTTAGCACCAAAGTCCATCTCTGACATGTTAGAGCCGTATGAACCATCTCGGGCCCTGAGAACTTCAGGGAGGGGTCTCCTGGTGGTTCCCAGAGTCAGGACTAAACACGCTGAGGCTAAAGCTCAAATCTGGAACAGTCTTCATGAGGATGTGAGACAGGCCTCAACTCTGACCATGTTCAAATCCAGGCTGAAAACAGCTCTTTTTACCCGAGCAGATGAAAACTAAAAGTATTTTATCTGCACTCTGGTCTTTTACTGTCATTGATTAACTTTATGTTGATGTTTTAATGATTTGATCTGTTTTCTTGCAACTGTGAAGCTTTGAACTGCCTTGTGTATGAACCGTGCTCTACAGATAAACTTGCCTTATTGTTTATGAAAAATGTGAGATTTCAGTATAAATGCAGCTAAACTAATCTTCTAAATGTGTCAGTGTTGAACTGTGACAGCAGGGGGCGCTGTATGAGGGGAATAGGGCGGATTTATTCAGGACATTCATGTTTTGTCGGTTCTTCAGAGAGAGCTTGTCAAAAATCAGCAGATTCCAAAACAAAAATACGATAAGTCTCTGTTACGGTTCCAAAATGATACGCAAAAGTCTGTAAGTCTTTATCACTTTCGGATATCGGCCTTTTTATCGGCAGATATTGGGGGAAAAAATAGGCCATAACTTGTAAATAATGGACAGAGTCAGGTTTAAATGTGTTTTTATTTATTGTAAGACATAATAGTTAAAAAGATTTGCTCAGAGGGGTTTCGGATCCAGTGTTTTTTGGGGTTCAAAGCTAAAAAATAAATAAAAATATATTATCTGGAGAAAACCTACTGAGGAGAAAACATGTTTAGTGGCCACTGGATGTGTCTTTGACCCACAAAAAGCAAAACATTTGACTGAATCTGAGTTAGCATTTAGCTCAGAGGACACTTTTGGACACTCATTTGTGTTTTAAGTAAAATCTCATTAATGATTTCTAACAAGGCTTTGACAGAAACCTACATGTGGACAACAGCTGAAAACATCTGGATCATTCATAGTTTGCGATGTTTGAGGCTAATGCTAACGGCTATAGGAAAAATACATTGAGCAGGCTAACGGACTAGCCGATTTGCTAACTGTCTACAATGTTAGCATCTCCTTTTTATTTCTTTGTGCAAAAGAAGATATTTAAGCCACGGTTCTACAGAATATCTCCACTTAAAACGTTTAAAGGTCCTTTATTTGTTCATCTTATAAGAGCAAACAGGAAGTTGTCCCTAACATTCAATGCTCAGAACCGACTTCCTGGATTCTAACTGCGTTACCGGGGCAACGTCGTCGCGGTGATGAGGCGAGGTCGTCATTCCGAGGCTCACATGATCACAGATGACATCACAGAATTCCACTCAGGACAGAAAACCTATCACTTTGAACCAGTATCTCGACGAAACGACAGCTTTCAACGACACACGAGACTTTATCGAACTCACAGCTAAAGACATCGTTTGTTCTTAGCTTGTTCTGCTTTATTCAAACGCTAACATGAACAAGAGCAGCTTTAACTCGCAGCAGATGGAAAGCCCTGCCCTGATCACCGACTGCACGGCTCACGCTGCGTCCCACGTCCGCCCTGACTTTGGTTTGGGTAAAGACCCTTCCTCCCGTTTGTCAGAGCTGCAAATGGCTCTCAAACAGCCGTACGCTCGGTACAGGCAGCTTCCAGACGAAGTCGATGGAGTTAACTGGATGTTCTCCATCGAGGCCTCCTTAAACCAGTTCTCTGCTGTGGGAACCGCCCAGACCAAGAAGGAAGCAAAGAGAAGAGCGTCCACTGCTCTTCTCCTGAAAATGGGCTACGAAGTCCCAGAGAAAGACCTGCTGGATGTAACTCCAGCACCAGGGGACAGGTCACAGCAGAACCTGTCCCAAACCCCTGCTCCATCAGCCTCCAGGAGGAACACGGGGTCCTGCGTCCCGTCTGTCCACATCGGGCCGGACTTTGGCCTGGGAAAAGATCCCAGCTCTCGCCTGTCTGAGCTGCAGATGCTCCGCAGAGAGAAATACGCCGAGTATCGCACGTTGGAGGAGAAGATGGTGAATAACAACTATTTGTTCACCATCCAGGCGTCGCTGAACCAGTTTACTGGGACAGGAACCGCCTTCACAAAGAAAGAAGCAAAGAGGAAAGCATCTACAGCTTTGCTCTTCAAAATGGGCTTCGCCGTCCCAGAGGAAGACCTGCCTAAGGAGAACGGTCTCCAGAAACAGGTCACTCCTCAAGGACAAGCTGTCGTAATGGAGGAGGCCGCTGAACGCTACTCCAGAGAGGAGCAGCGTTTAGGAGAAACGTCTCCTTCACAAGAGCAAGCAGGGGACCTCCACATTTCAGAGGTGAACCCCCACAACCTCCAAGCTGCACCAGAAGACCCTGAGAGTCAGATAGACGATGACCAGAGCCAACAACACGGCTCTGAGTCTCAGCGTATGCAGCAAACTCCTGAGGACACAGAGGGATGCTCCTCTGAGAACAGCCGGGACATTGAGAGGGCACCAGAGGACATCACAGACTCAGGAGCCATTCAGGGACCTTCTGACGACGCTACAGGAGACTGTCCAACAGGACCTGAGACCCAAAGTCCACAGAAAAGCACTAAATCTACTGATTTAGTTTTATTCTCAAAGGAAAATCTTGGAGAAGGAGATGTCGACAACAGATCTGATGGACATCAAAGCCTGGATGAGACCACAGAGAAACAAACGGAGATCGAAGCTCCAGAGGGACCTGGAGACAATACGGATAAAGCCGTCACTGCAGAGGAACCACATGACGATCCACGGTCCAGTGAAGCTCCCACAGACTCTTCAAATGACTCTGAAACTGCTGTCGTCCTAATTCAGGACCATGGCACAAACTCTGAAAGAGCAGAGAGTCTTGGGGAGACTCTGATCCCACAGGACGTCGAGATCGTAGAGGAAACAGAACTCCCAGAAGAGCCCACAGAGGAAGAAGGTCTAGAGGAAGTCACAGAGACGACTGAAGCTGGAGAGATCCTCCCAGACCAATCAGTGGAAAACATCTCTGTCACTTCAGGAGATTCCGAAACTTTACTCGAAATCCAAAACCCAGAAGAGACCAGGTCCACCTCAGAGGACCTCTGCTCTAACTGCGCTGACAAGCTCTGGTTCGATGGGATTTCAAAGACTTCCCAAAGTCCAGAGCTCTGTTCTGAATTTCTCTGGTTAGACGGTCTTTTTAACATCTTCCAAAGTCTGGGGGAGGTCCCAGAGGGAGAGAGTGTGGAGGAAATCACAGAGGCGTCAGCAGACTGTAGCTCTGAGGGCCATCAAAGCCCATCAGAGACACTAAGTCCAGAGGAACGAGAGATTCTGGACAAAAGCACAATCTCTGAAAGAGCAGAGAGTCTTGTGGAGACTCTAATCCCACAGGACGTTGAGATCCGAGAGGAAACAGAACTCACAGAAGAGCCCACAGAGCAAGAAGGTGTGGAGGAAGTCACAGAGATGACTGAAGCTGGAGAGATCCTCCCAGACCAATCAGTGAATAACATCTCTGTCACTTCAGGAGAAATCCATAATCCATGTCCCAAAGACATCACCTCTGACGGACACCAGATTCTGGAGGAGATGTTGAACCTGGCATTAACGAGTCCACTGTGGGCTCAAACTAGGGAAGAAGAGGATGAAGATCAGATAGATTCAGAGATCCCTGAAGCTTCACACACAGATGATTCAGAGGAGAACAGTTCTGACATCTATGACGACTCTTTCCAAAGCTCAGAGGAGCCCCAAAGCCCCGACCAAAGTCTGGATCAGAGCCAAGATCCAGAACCAGCAGATCCAGTGGAGACCACAGTCCTAGATGGTCCCAGAGAAGAAGAGGACTCTGTAGAGAAACTCCTCACAGTCCCAGAGTCCACCGAAGCTCCTGACACTGTCCCCGACCGCACATCCGAGAGCTTCGTGATCTGGGTCATGGTGAAGAAGCTTTTCAAACACGAGGCGGCCCATCTGAGGTCCTACCGCGACACACTGGTGGACCTGCTGGAGAAGGCCGCCCTGGACCACTTCGTAATCCCTGAAGGAGTCCGCCTCAAAGCGAAGGACGTGCAGAAGCTGGGCAAAGCCGCCGCCCGGGACCTGATGCACGAGTACGGAGGTTCCTTTGAGGTTCTGCTCGCCGCTGTGGGAACAAAGACAGTGGAGTTCCAGGAGGACGCCATGAAACATCTAAACATCCGCCTCAACGCCTTCAACAACCGGCCGAAGTCTGGACTGAAGCGACTCTTCTCCAAATGGGACAAGCCGTATTATTAGAGCTCCAGCGTCGCCTCGTTAGATCAGATCAGTTTTTATTTTTTTAAGTTCAGCCTGTATTTGTTTTCATGTGTCTTTGGGTGAAGGTCATCTCTTTTATTTTGGTTTTGTCTCAGCAGATCCAGGAACCTTCAACATGTTCCTCTTGGAGACGCTGGACTCGCTTTAACCCCGTGGTCTTTGAGAGGAGTTCCCTCTGACGACCCACGATTCAGAGTTCACAAAACAAACAATAAATATATGAGTTTATGGATGAAAATCGTACTCGTCGTGTGTTTCTTCTTCTCTGAGCCAATGATTTCTTGATATAAAAGGTCATATTGTTTTACTTTTCCTCGTTCTCCATGAGCTCACTGTGACATGACGCCATGTTGGAGTAAACGTTTCAAAACTGTTGACGACTCAAAGGCAAGTTTATTTGTAGAGCACAATTCATACACAAGGCAATTCAAAGTGCTTCACAGTTGCATAAAATTACAAGAAAACAGATCAAATCAATCAATAAAACATCAACATAAAGTTAATCAATGACAGTAAAAGGCAAGAGTGCAGATAAAATACTTTCAGTTTTCATCTGCTCGGGTAAAAAGAGCTGTTTTCAGCCTGGATTTGAACATTGTCAGAGTTGAGGCCTGTCTCACATCCTCATGAAGACTGTTCCAGATTTTAGCTTTAGCCTCAGCGTGTTTAGTCCTGACTCTGGGAACCACCAGGAGACCCCTCCCTGAAGTTCTCAGGGCCCGAGATGGTTCATACGGCTCTAACATGTCAGAGATGGACTTTGGTGCTAAACCATGAAAAGACTTGTACACGAGCAGAGCTGTTTTAAATTCTATTCTCTGAGTGACAGGAAGCCAGTGCAGAGACCGGAGCACTGGACTAATATGTCATATTTCCTGGTTCTTGTCAGGACTCGAGCAGCAGCGTTCTGGATGTTCTGCAGCTCTAACAGCTCGTTTAGAAAGGCCAGTGAGCAGCCGTTACAGTCGTCTAACCTGCTGGAGACAAACGCATGGATGAGTGTCTCCAAGTCTGGTTTTGACACTATTCCTCTGATCTTAATGTTCTTCAGATGGTAAAAAGCTGATGATGTTCTTGCTTTGATGTGGCTGTTTAAGTTCAGGTCTTGAAATAAACCTTGTAAAAAAGGAGCGTTTGGTCGGTTTTTTACTCCGACATTAAAACAAAAACGAGCCTGAACGTCGGCGTTACCTCGAGCATGACGACGCAGATCTGGCGGACGCACTGCACACAGGCCTCTGGAGTCCCGGAGATCGTCACCGCTCGCTCCGTGGAGTTCGGCAGCATGTCCCCGGCCACCTGCACCTGCGCCCCTGTGGACTGCACACACCTGTCACTACAACCAGTACTACAACGCGAGGGCTTCCCCGGGACATCCCGAGCATTACAGGATTCTCACGAGCATTAGATACAAATGACTATTTTTACTGCCAGAGAGGTTCTCAATCACATCCGCTGAAGTTTGGGCTGAAACTTTTCCCAAGTGTCCAATTTTACTTCTGAATAAGTCCCCCTGATTCCTCTGTCTAATTATATTTAAATATCTTAAGAAATGCAGGAATCAAATGTAATGTTTTCTTTCATTGACTTCTTGGGAGCCAAAGTCTTTTGGATCTGTTTGTTCAAAAAGACTCCAGCCACAAAACTCACAATATCTAAGACGCCATCGATGAAAGGCATTTGTTTGATTAAATCCCCTAAAAGGACAAAGGGACTGATATTTACACTTTGAAGAATGTGTTTGTGGATCAAATGTTGCTCCACAATAATAAAAAGAGGCGGTGACTGTCTGACAAATCCTTTTAGTGCGTTTAGCTTTGACTTTAGTGCAGAAAGCTTTCACTCGTGTGGCTGCTCCGCAAGGATTTGTCTCTTTTCACTATTGAGATTTGGTTCGAACCGTTCACCTGAAAGAGCCGTTCAAAAGAGCCGCTCGGTCATGAACGTCACATCGTTTACTGTAACATACAGGTTTAGGCTTTACAGTTACTGTTCATGTGAACCACAGGGTTGCCAGGTCCACAGTTAAACTGCAGAAATGGGCAGCTTTTTAATGCATGCTGTTTTCAATGTAGAATGGGCTCTTTAAATCTTATTGCTTGATCAAAATCACTATTTCGAACGACAAAAGCTCAAATCCAAGGCTAGAGCTGCTTTGTCAGTAAGACGGGGAGAAAGAGGCAGATTCTCGTCATCTCAGGAGCACATGGGCTCAGATAATTAGTTTGAAACCATTGAAAATCCAGCTGTGAACAATGACGCAAGAGGAAGATGAAATTACCTCCAAAAGCTTTGAAGTTACAGAACATTTAAAAAATAAACAGTTGGACGGATGTTCTCTTCATAAAATGCTGTGACCCTTCTTCTTCAATCTGACCTTTGCTCTGGAAGACTAGAAAGTGAAAAAGTAATGGTTTCTACAAGTGGGCAATGATCGTAAACAGTCTGAAGGTTTGGCCGTGGCTTTCACAGTCTTCTGGCCTAAACATGAAGATCTGTGGAGAAACCTCTAAAGAACAGCACATGCAAGGCTGCCTAGCAATCTCTCAGTGCAGACGGACTTTTGTAAGGAAGAAAGACTCTAAAGCCGTGATACTTTACGAGGCATCATCTGCTCTGTTCCCAAACCTTTGCTGTGGCCTTTTTTAGAGTTGGTGAAACGCCTCGTCTGTGACTTCATGCCTTTTGGAGGTCCGTCCATCTTCCCTTCGCTTCATCGCTCACATTAATAGAAATGTCGATGCCTAAACTTCCGCTGCCCACATCTGCAGCTGCTCCGGTCGGCTTAAACATTTCCTCTAAATAAATCATTAAAGTGTGAAGTGAAAACGGCGGATGTGTGAAAGCCCGTTGCTGAGTTTGGAGAAGCGTTTATTTCGAGGCCGTTCCCTCTGATCCTCGGCGCTTCTGCTGCTCCCACAGATATTTACAACAATAACGGCGTCGCCTTCAAACGCGCAGCTGCACCAAAGCCCCGGCGCTGGAGTGCAGACATTAGCCTCGTGTTGTGAAAAGACTTTAAAGAGCGTCGTAATGGTTTGTGTCGGAGTTTTACACCAGTGAAATTGAACTTTTATGAGGAAAAGTTTTAATTAGTGACGTACGTAGAGAAGCCTTGGTACTGTATGGTTCTTGCTTCGTGATGCGCAGGCCGTCGTTCAGTAGGGATGGATGGATCGACACATGGCCACGTGTTGTGTGTTGGTAAAGGGTATTGATACTAATTGCCCGTCCACTCCTGCCTTTTGGGCAAACAGGGGGGACTCTGTGGGTGTGTGGGCTTGTTTTCTATCACAGAAGCCTCTGTTATGTTCCAGGGTCAATTGATTGTGTTGACAGCTTTTCACAAACCTGCCACATTCACCGTATGGCTTCCTGAGCGCTATCCTCTTCTTCTTCTTACTGCAAACTTTGTCTTATTATGATACAATATTTATTTTATGTAGTCTGTTCATTACTATTCACATGGTGTCTCCTGTCCCACTCCCCCTCGGAGGAACCCGGCTGAACGGAGGAACCCGGCTGAACGGAGGAACCCTGCCTACTGACAACAAGGACTGGACGGTCTGTGATCTTGGCCCGTCTGCTGAGGGACTCCTTCGGCCCTGGGTCTCTATAGCCTGTCCGTCCATGGGAGTGGATCTCTCCTTCTGTGGTTCTCCTCAAGGTTTCTTGTTTCTCCCACCGGGTTTTTGAGTTGTTCCTCGCCGTGCTGGAGAGTCTAAGGACAGGGGACGCCCGAGCTGCTCGTCTCCACTGCTGTCGCTTATGTGGACTTTATGTTTGCCTGGATATTTGATTCACCGGAACTTTACATCATCTTATTTACTGCTCTGTTTTATTGCCTTCATGTTTGGTGCAGCTGTGAGGAAACTCCTGCTGTGATATTGGGCGATACAAAACCATTGATTGATTGATTGATGGCTCCAAGTCCTTTCGTCGTTCTGAATATCGTCTCCACTTTCCTTCACGAGACGGTCATGTGACTTCAGTTCATAAGAGCGGAGAAAGACGACGCTGGACTCTGGGACCGTTTTCGTTTCATGGACAGGTCCAGCCGTCACAGAGGTTTTAACCATAGATCAAATCCAATGTGCTGTGTGTCTGCCCGCCTAAAGCCCATAGTAGCAGCGTACCTCTCTCATGTCCTTGATCTTGGAGCCTCCTTTCCCGATGAGCGACCCGCACTGAGAGGCCGGCACCACCAGCCTCAGCGTGACGGGCGGCTGACTGGGCGCCGGGCTGTTACTCATCGAGTTTATGATGTCCTGGAAATGAAAACACAACGAAATACACGTTTATACTTGTTCAAAACGGAATAAATCAGGCTGGAATAAAATGTTATAAAAATAAACTTTATCAAACGTTCTACTTTCACGAGCATTTTCCAGATTCATGGGACTCGCGTCGTGAAAGAGTTGTTCAGCGAATGTGCTGGAATCAAAGCTAAAGGCTCTACAACCAGATATAAGAGCGGGTCATTTTTGTTTTGTGGCAAGTATCGGATATCGCAGCTGATACTGGAAGAATATCGTGTATCGCCTATTTGACACTGAACAGATACCAGTTTTGGCTCAACGCCTTAAAAACACAACTTTCTCCTTTCTAAGTGAATATGGGCTGGATGTCATTTTGAAGCTCAGAACCTGGAGAATCCTTTCGCTGAGTTAGTTTTAACCTCCATAAATGTAGTGTGGATCGCCGAGCAAAATGCTGCGGTTAGCAACAGCATGCTAAAGCCAGCGGTAGCATGCTAATGCTAACGGAAACTAATCAAGGCTGGGTCAGAAACTATGATTGTTAGGGTTCTGTCGTTTCTTGTGTTTCCTGTTTGGTTTTGTTTTGACATGTCTGTTCTGTCCTGTCTGCTTTAGCTTTACTTCCCCTTGTTGATGACCTGCCCCGCCCTAATGTGTGTCACCTGTGTCCCGTTTCCTTGTGTATTTATACCCCTGTGTTCTCCCCTGTCTTGGTCGGATCATTATCGTCGTTGTCGGTGTTACCAGTCTGGCTTGTCCCACGGTTTTGTGCTTATTCAGAGTTCCTCTGTCCCCGATACTCGTGTGAGTTTCTATGATGAAATACGTAAAGTGGCCTAATGAGATAAAATACAAACACTGCTGGAGCAATGTTTGTATTGTAGTTTATGAAATCCTGTTACAGAATAACTGATCATATTTGTAAGGCGTGTTGTCATGATCAGATCACGTTATGCGAGTTATTTTTATCAATGTAAACTAAATAACCGGTCATATACCCAAGGACAGTGCAGAAATCCAGTGATTGTTTTGTAATGTTTTCTATTAGTTTATTAATAGATATAATTGATAATTGATCCATAATATCATGACAAGAAAAGATGAGATTTTATTGATCTTAAAATGCTAATCTCTTGGTATTGGTTATGATCGGACAGCATATGTACATATGTGACCTTTACCTCCTCGAACTTGTAGGCGATCATGGCGAAGGCCTTGAAGATGGTGTCGGTGGGTCCAGTGATGGTGACGATCCGCTCGGGACAGTTCCCCTCAGAGATGTTGATCCGAGCTCCACTCTGCAACAGGAAGAGCAGTTTTCAAGAAGAGCTCGTGGATGTGTAGGCTCGTGTTTCGAGTGTAGGAACGGGTGGACTCCTGATGAGGACATAACTTCATAACATGTTAAACTCAAGTCTATTTCACATGAAACAGTACGAGCACTTTGAAGACTCACCTCCTCTCGCATCTTCTTCACGGTTTCTCCCTTCTGTCAGAGGCAAAACCAGTCTTTGAAAGGGCTTTTATTCCTAAACTAGTTTAAGTCCAATACAAACCTTCCCGATGATGCTCCCGACCTCCTGCAAAGAACACAAGCATCGAGATCAGTCTGAGCTCCACAGAAGCTCGTGCTGCGGGGGAGTTTGTTTACCTTCCCGTGCATCAGCAGGCGGATGGTCAGGGTCACGTTCAGCCCCCCCTCGGGCTGCACTTTGGTTTGATCCATCAGAACAAATCCTGAGGCGGGACGCACCACTCAGACCTGGAGAGGAGAGTTCAGCCGGTCACCTGGAGAGGACGGGATGCACAAATCCAAATAAGAATAAACTTTTCAATTCATGAAACTTCCATAGCAAATACGTTTGAACAGTTTAATAAGTGCAAAGTGCTGCTGTTCAAGGAAAAGCCACCAGAGGGCAGACTTCCCTTCTTCCTATACTACTTGAAGTCTAGTCTAGAACATCTGAAATCTGTTTTCTCTAAAGTGACGATGTTTTTGCACGTTTCTAAACATTCGAAGGTCCTTTTGAGAGTCACTCGTCTAAACACTTCAGAAACCGTCCGACCGCCGCCTCCATGTTGGTTTGGGGCAGAGTGTCCTCCTCGTTGGGGACACGAGGACGGTCCACTTTACACTTTTGCTGATTCAACATTTATCGTTGAAAAGGAGCTTTATCCCCGTCCCAAACGTCAGAGACGGTTTGGGGCATTAATTATCAGCATTTACACGAAAAACAGTCTGTGATCCGAGTATTCAAGGACGAGGTCGGATTTTCACTCATAGCAAGAAGCTTTTTATAAACAGAAGTGATGTCACAGTAAGAGGAGGAAGTGAAGGCAAAGTCAAATAACTGGATGTTTGTGTGGGAGGTCGAAACGCTTTTTCTTGCATAAACTTTACCAAAAAGTTTAACTTTTCCAAATTATTTTATTTACCAAATATTTTCCAAACAGTTCAAAAATTCAACATTTTTTAAAACACTTTTCCATCATGTTTTAATTTTTTTCCGAATATTTTAATTTTATTTTGTATTTCTTTAAAAAAAATTGAACATTGTTAATTCAAAAAATTTTAAAACACTGTTCCATTCATTTTTTTTTTACATTTCCAGTTTCAGTTATAGCTCCAAAATGTTCCAATATTTTTCAAAACAGTTCCAGACTGTCTCCCACAAAGGAAATGACCATTGTGCTGGCCCCTGGTCTGTGTGTGAGTGTGGGGGGGTGGGGGGGCTTCTGGCTGCACCTGGCTGTGGCTCTCAGCCACAAAAGCACCTTTTGCATATTTGCACATATTTATTGTTGTACCTTTTAATAAATTGCAGTTTTTGATGCCTCTCTCATCTTTGTCCTGTCAGTATTTGTGAATGAATCGCGTGGGAAAGACCAGGGAGCGACTCAGACATGTTGGAGTCACTTGTTTAAAAACTCACTGTCTGCAGGAGGAGGAGGAGGAGGGCGGACTGTCTCAGGACGGAAACCTCTCCATGCTGAAAAACACAGAAATCACCATTTCAGAATAATATTGGCGTCACAAAAGGTCGACTTTAACTGTTTGTGTAAATGTTAGTAAGATAAATATAAGTGAAAGGCCGAGTAAAGTTTGAAAAGTCACTGACCAAATAAGGATCGCGACGGCTTCCTCTTTGTCATGTGACCCGGGGCAGCAGGAAGTGATTCTGGCGCGTCGTCCAATCAGAGCACGGCCTGAGGAACGGACGACAAAAGTGAGTTTAGTTTTGAGAAGAGTTTGATGTTTCTGGAGTTGGAGCAGCTCTGATGTTTTGAGGTTCCAGAAGCTGATGCTTATTTATTCTTATACGACGAGATAAACCAGGTCCAAATGTTAAAGATATAAACTCACAAATCTGTAAGTAAACACTCCTCTTCCCTTCCTCCTTGCTACGCTGTGTTAATGTAAAATTAGCTCTTTTATCAAAATGACTGTTTCTAATGACAAAGGCTCTAAGAGTGTCTGTTATAGAGACAGAGGCAGGAAGGGCTGGCTTCTCTAAGAGTGTCTGTTATAGAGACAGAGGCAGGAAGGGCTGGCTTCTCTAAGAGTGTCTGTTATAGAGACAGAGGCAGGAAGGGCTGGCTTCTCTAAGAGTGTCTGTTATAGAGACAGAGGCAGGAAGGGCTGGCTTCTCTAAGAGTGTCTGTTATAGAGACAGAGGCAGGAAGGGCTGGCTTCTCATCGTCGCAGGAGCTCAATGATTCTTAAACTAGTGGAAAAACATTGTAAATTCCAGTCGTAACGCTGGTTGAGCGTTTTTTCAGATATTTTACGGCGGGTTTTGCTGCTGAGACCTGGCAACCCTGCACACGGAGAACATGCAAACTCCACACAGAAAAGTCCCACCAGGGGAGCGAACCCGGGACCTTCTTGCTGCGAATAAATTAGCCAAATACATATAGCACGGGCGCCTTTAGTCTCGGTGTGCGTTCTGTCACATAGGAAATATACAGTCTGAGTTGTGTTGACCTTTAGGCTGTGTACAATAAAAGGACACTCAATGTGGCTTCATTAGGGGTCAGTAAACCAGCCTGTGTCTGGTTTGACACCATTTGCCTCACGCGGTGCAGTTCATCCCATTGTCACACGGTATACGCTCATCCAGAGCGACTAAAACATGCTCAATGGGGGTCATTCATAAAACACCTGGTCATATCAACAACCTGCTCGACTCCATGTGCTGCACGGCGTGAGGGAAATGGGGTCGAACCAGACACGGACTGGTTTCATGACTCCTCCCTCGACCCCTCCGTGAAAGCAGAGTGTCCTTTTATTGTAGACAGCCTAAGGCCCCTGTGTCTGATCAGCATCTAAATCTCTAAAGTTACTCACGGTGTTGTGTCTCGACTGCAGGATCAGACTCAGCAGCTTTTCCCGGTTCTTCTGGGAATAAAAAGAAAAGTACAATCACAATTTTTTTTAACCTCTTGATCCGAGCACATTTGGCTTTACCCAAATCTAAACGTTTCTTGGATAAAGTGACAAAAAAGTTACAATGGGCGATGAAAACGTGATGAAAACATGTCTAAAAAGGGAAGCTTTGTAGGTCTTAGCTTTCAAATGAGGCGCTACTCTGGCCAGTAGGCTGTGAGTTTATGGATTTGGGTAAAGCTGAACTGGGCACGGTTAAGGTGGAGGTCATGTTATATAAATACTAAACTCCTCCTGAAGGTCTTACTTTAGTGCGGATGAAGCTTCTTCATGAACATGAGCGGAGTCCGGAGGAGCTGAGGGAGAAAACACAGTCAAACGGAGCTTTACATACGCGACAACAGCGCCCTCTGGTGGAGCAGGGGATGGTGCGCACATGCAAGGATGTCTGTGTATCTGCTGCCCTCTGGTGGCGCCGCACAGACACTGCAGCAGACGAAGGATTCAGATCAATTAGATTACTGACAGGAATACAGTACGAGGGGAAAAAACGTAAACATAAGGCGTTTTATGAGAAAAAATTGTCAATATCATCAGCGAGGATTTAAATATAAATAATGACAGAGCCAGGTTTAAATGTACGGTTTTCTTTTGTGACATAATAGTTACAAAGAGTGAAATTTTCATGAAATAGGTGCATTTGTCCTTGATTCTCATTTACTTTTTAGGTGAATAGGGACCTTTGTATGTAGATATATCAATGTGAAACTTCTGCTGTGGATTAATCACATGACATAAACACGAGGGAAAATAAAATAAAAAATTCTGTCATGTTATGTTTTCATATAAAAATAAGGGGTTTTATGCAAAAAAAATGAATAAATAAATACAAAATAAATCTGTAAAATTTCAAAGCAATATTTAAAGATGTTATTGTGAAGATTAGGTTTCATTTTCAGAGTCATGGAAAGTGATCGACGTCTTGCCTTGAGGTCAAAGTCGAGATGCAGGAGCAGCACATGCGATGCTTCCTCTGTGATTCGGGCCCAGTTTTACAGATACAAAAACCTTTCATAGACACAATTCCTGCTAAACCTGATGCGTTTTCGTGCTCTCGCTGTGACCCCCAGAGCGACAAAAGGAACGTCTACATTCCTCCTCATTGTGAGTGGTTTTGCAGACGGTAAACCCGGCGCTGCTTACTCAGACGCCTCCTCTCTGACTTCAGGACGCTTTGACGGAGTCTGACGGAGCGAGCAGAAAGGAAGTGCCGATGTCCGCTCCACGCCCGATCCTGTCGCAGTAAATCCACCACAGACCACAGCAGCAAGAAACAAAAATACCCCAATAAGTCCTCAGAGCGGCAGGAGTCACAGAGATATCACCACAAAAGCTCTGACGGGAGCGCCCCCCGGTGGTAGAGAAACCTCCTGTATATATTGCCAACCATTTCTGATCCTCTGTTCTAGCTGCTGTCAAGTATTAGAACATCGGATGTTTTCTATAATATTCTTTTGAAATTTGAAGAATTAAGTTTCTATCCTAGGTCTGAATGATGTAACTGTAATGTAACACTGTGGTAAAGTATTCACTCATCCAGGTCTAAACCAGGACTGTACCTTTAAAGCACAGACTCAAACTCGTGACTGAACAGCAGCTCTGACGGAGCGATGGAACGGTGCTGGACTTGTTCTGCAGCGTTTTAAAGAAACACCGTCCGGCATTTGCACGTAATATATCGAGTGTAATTCAAGCTAATTGTTAGAAGCTTGTGTTTCTGTTTAGTTTATATATTTTTTCATGTGTTTTTTGACTGGCCCCTTGAACATAATCTAAAAAATGTATTTGCCCAAAATCGAGGTCTGGTGAAAATAGTTGTCAGTATGTTTTACGTAGTAAATGAAGTGAAATGACAGCACCACCTACAAAGAATGAACTTTGGTACAGACGTGTGTCATGTGACGACAAATCAAAAATATAATTGTGGCCACGCCCCCTGATGAACCGGCGGGTGGCCATATCCTTATGGGTTCCGTGCGGTGCAGCTGCAAACTTTACAAAGTACTTGTTGACTGTTTTTGTAAACAAACGAGCCACATTATATTTGTTATCACTTATTTACCCATCACACTCGGACACAACAAATGAGAAACCGTAACAGTAACAGCGCCCCCTACAGCGTGACACAAGTATGTGTTTAGGGATTTAAACAAATGGTTTCTCGGGAATGTTTGAACGTTTGTAAAAGAACATTTTGCGGGGACCCAATAAAAAAAGTCAGTTAAACATGTTGCTATGGCGATGCCCAAATACCCCATTATATTGTAATGGGACCAATACGCATCAACACCAGTGGACTCCGGGTCTTTCTCGTACAGGTCTCTCGTATAAGACAGCTCCGAGGTGTGGGTGTGTCTTTATAAAGTGCATTTAGACAGCGGTCGTGGAGCTGTGTTCAATGCTGCGTGCAAAATAAAAATAGATGTTGGGCGTGTCAACTGCACAATGTAGTTGCCGCGTTAGGGCGATTTGCCAAAAACCCATATTGCGATTTTTTTTTTTCAATCAATATTGGGATTTCATCGGAGGTGAGGGAGTTTCAGTGCGTCAGAGCGTCAGTAGCAGCAAGGGAATGGAGTGATTAGCGCTGCGGCTAACGCAATGCTAACTGGGGGAAAAAAGCAATAGTCCTTCGCGGTGGCTGCATTATAAACGCAATCTACCGCGCACCTTAACTAAGCTGAGAAATAAACAAAAACGATTTCGAAATCGCGATAAAATTGCAAATGCGATTAATCGTTCAGCCCAACTCGTTAGCGCCCTCTGTAGGGTTACAGGAGTTATCAAGACCTCGGCCTTCGAAGGAGAAAAGAAAATCAAATGACGTTTATATAAGAATGCAATGGAATAACAGAGAAAACAATTGAAATTGAACTTAGTTATTAGATCAGTGTTTTTTCCTGGTTCATAACGAATGCTGTTGAGCCAGTTTGAACTTTCTCAGTGAAACTCGGCTCCTCTGTGGTTAACGCTGGGCCTTTACTGTTAATGTTTATCTAAATTAGTTAACCCCAGTTGAACTGTATTATTTCTGCTCAACCTGGGCACTTCAGAGTTATTTTACTCTATTTTACTACATTTGTGAATGTAGATTATAAACTTCTGTAGAGTCTTATATTTACAGTGATGAGTCATGAACATGCCCAGTGTTTCTTTGGAGAATGTTTTAATGAAAACGCCCACACAATAATACCAATGTGTCTGAACACTCCCTCTGTCAGAGCGGGTTCCTCCTCCACAGCTCACTACACTCTCCGACTTCACTTGTGTCAAAGTCAAACGCAGTAGCTGTTTGGATTTACTGAAGGACCCGGCGACGACTCCCTGTGGACACAGCTACTGCAGGAACTGCATTAAACTGAACTGGGACCAACAGAACCTCCTCTACAGCTGTCCTCCACGCAGAGAGAGCTTCAGAACCAGGCCAGTCCTCAAAAGTAAAAAACGTCATGTTGGCATATTTATGGGAGCAGCTGAAGAAGACTGGCCTCACTGCGCCCCCTGCTGACCAGTGTTATGCTGGACCTGAGGATGTTTCCTGTGACGTTTGCTCTGAGAGGAAGCTGAAAGCCGTCAAGTCCTGTCTGCAGTGTGTGGCTTCGTTCTGTCAGAGCCACCTCCAGCCTCATTATGATGCTGCAGTGTTTCAGAGACACCAGCTGGTGGCGCCCTCCGACAAAATCCAGGAAAACATCTGCTCTGAACACAACAAAGTGAAGGAGATATTCTGCCGCACCGACCAGCAGCTCATCTGCTACCTCTGCTTTGTGGACCAGCACCAGGGCCACCGCACAGTGACGGCTGCAGCAGAGAGGGCCCAGAGGGAGAAAGAGCTGCCGGATCGAAGGACCCTGCTGCTCCAGAGCCTCCAGCTCAAAGAGACAGACCTGGAGACGCTCCGACAGAAGCCCCAGGACATCAGCCGCTCTGCCCAGACAGCAGTGCAGCACAGTGGGGACAGCTTCAGAGAGATGGCCCTTCTCCTGGAGAAAAGACGCTTTGAGGTGGAGCAGCAGATCCGGTCTGAGGAGCAAACCCAACTTAGACGAGTCCAAGAGCTTCAGGACCAACTGCAGCGGGACGTCACTGAGCTGAAGAGGAACATCTCTGAGCTGGACACACTGTCCCTCACACCGGACAACATCCAGTTTCTACAGCTCTATCCGTCACTGTCCACAAACTCACAGAGGACAGAGCCAGCCAGGATTCAGACAGGGTTCTGCCACGGCTTTGAGGAGGTGACCATAGCTGTGTCAGCGCTCAGGGATAAACTGAAACTCACTCTGGAGGAGGATCTGACCAATGTCTCAGTGGCTCCGATTTCAGTCCATGTTTTACCATCACCAGCTGAACCCACCACAAGAGAGGACTTCTTACAACACTACACCGAGATCACTGTGGACCCAAACACAGCTTGCACAAAACTGGCTTTGTCGGATGAAAACAGAAGAGTCACACGTATGAGATTAGACCAGAGTTTTTTTCATCCAGACAGATTCCAAAACCATGTTCAGGCCCTGAGCAGAGAGAGTTTGACGGGCCGCTGTTACTGGGAGGTGGAATGGGGCTCACATTATGTTTGTGTAGCAGTTTCATACAGAAATGTTCCTAGGAAATATAAATTTGGATCCTTAGACTTAGTCTCTGTGGCCTTAGAGTGCGACGCAGACAGTTATTCATTTTGCTTTAACTCAGTGGAGTCTAATGTCTCAGGTCCAGTCTCGTCCACAATCGGGGTTTACTTGGACCACAGTGCAGGGGTTCTGTCATTCTACGCTGTTCAGGGCCAAACCATGACCCTCCTCCAAAGAGTCCAGACCACCTTCACCCAGCCGCTCCACGCTGGTGTCGGGTTGAGCACTTATCTCCGTGATACAGCATATTTCCCTCAACTCAAATAGCAGCTTAGTTCTTCAGTATGGGATTCTCTTTGTGTTTCATATTGAGCTAAAGCAGTGGGGGTTTTCTACAAAGGGACTTTCAGAACTATATGCAAAAAATACAGTTGGTTTCTGTAATACTACAATATGAAACCCATGTTTATCATAATGTAGATGTGGAAACTACACAACAATCTATGTAACAATCTGTGACAACATGTACCCATCTTGTTCACATACAATGGGTGTATATTTGGTATAGTGTGTGTATATTGTAAGAAGTATACATCAATTGTTACTGGGAGGTGGAGCAGGAGGAGCTTTGTTGATGTGTCAATTTCATACAGAGACATTGAGAGGAAAGGAGACTCTTAATAGTTATTTTGGACACAGTGATAAGAAATCTTGAATCTCAGTGGGAGCTTTAAAAAATATAAAAATTAAAAAGTCAGAGGAGAGCGAGGAAGTGCCACGCAAGAAATATTTTCCCCCAGCCACCGGTAATTACTCTCTATTCTAAGAACATTTTGAAGAGAACATCGTGAGTTCAGGAAGTTCCAAATGTTAAGGTGCTACTTTCTTCACACGCTCTGGACCCTGTGGCCACATCATCAGTTTCTCTTTCATGAAAACACATTCAAGTGTCTTAATTGTTTTGCTCCCACTGTGTCAGTTAGTACAAAGACATACTAATGAAGGTGTGCTAGTGCTCTGGGTCAGTCTGGACACACCTACACAACAAACCATGACATTTCCATACTGTGACGGGTACCCTGATGCTTGGATGGTCATCATTATCTTGTCCTATGTGTGTAAATATTGTAAATATTGTATATATATTATGTTATACACATAATATAGATTTTTTGAGCACATGTAAAATTTCCCGATTTATTCTGATGTATCATGTGACCCCTGTCTAATCAAGCACACTATAAAAGCAGGTGTGCCTAGTCCTATATTCATGTCTGATGATGGACTTGTAGTCCGAAACGTAACAGAACAGAGTGGTGTGAGTACTCATTAAAACCATTCTTGGGAGCTAAAACGCAGATTTTTTCTATTCTTCTTCACTGGGTCAGTCAGTTATGGAGCTCTTTGCCATTTGGAGCTAACGTCCCAAACGGACCTGAGACATTTCTCCCAGAAGCTGAAGCTCTGGGTCAGATACGTCTGCTCTTCTTTCTTTTTATTGTTGTATTGTGTGACGCTTTTTACTGATTTCCCATATGTCTATTCTTACATACACTTTGAAAAGCCAAACCAGGGGGCTATGGCCTCATGTAGCCCACAGAACATCAGTCACCCAGTACTGTCCCTGTCAAACAAAGAAATAAATCAAAATCATACAATGACAGATTTTTACGAGCTAAAGGCCATTAGTGAGAGTTTAGATCTTATGCCCAACCTGACCCAAAATTCTGACTGGGTTGGGCCGAGATATCGTATAGAGGTCATAGTTCAGCCTTTATCCCACTTCGACAGCCATCAGCGCAGAACCCGTTACTACATGGACACACCTGCGGCTTATTGGAAAGTGCGGCCTAAGTACTTTTTTTTTTCTTTTTCAATTTAGTTGGTGCGCCTCATATTTAGATGCGCTCACTAGTCCGAAAATTACATCCATTTCTTTTCCATTTCAAAACATCTGTTCACTCCCAGAAACAAGGTTTTTCCGTTTTTTCCTAACTTTAGCTGATGCCTTATTCAGCAGATTTTGTCGATGGAGTATAAAGCATTACTGTGACCCTTTATATATATGTTTGTGTATTTGTTAAGTAGCCTCGTAACCCCTACCTGAACCAAGCACATTTTCCCCAGTTCGGCTTTACCCAAAAACCTAAAAGCTTCTTGGAAAAGAACAGCAAAAACGAGAAGAAAAAAAATATTGCAAAAATGCAATGAAAAAGGACAACATGGAGAACATGCCCTTGGTTAAGGTGGGGGTTCGAGGGTAAATGCTTGGCACTATGGTAATCTGTAAACAAAATATCTAAGGTTAGGGTTTTGTTCTTGGTTAGCTATATTTTGTGTATATCTTTTCTTTCATGTTTTGTTTTGTGTATAATAAAGATTCTCTACCAATCAAAGTGTGGTGAAATCGTTGGCTTACAGTTCAGTGCAAGGAGAAAAAGGTCCAGATCAAACGTGTGGGTGGACATTTGTGGCTTTTCCTTTTGGAGAGTTCTGATATCCTGGATGAAGATGGTCTGAGAGAGACACAAACCTTACACTGAAGCGGAGCTGATACTTGTGTGAGGAAACGCTCTGCCTCCTGCACCTGACGGTCTTCATCAGGGGAGGAGCGTCTGAAGGGCCTGAAGAGTGAAGAGACCAGGAGCCAGGCCAGATGTTATGGAGTTATATGTTTCAAAGTGCAGGCGTAGAGGCGAGAGAGTGTCCTGCCTTTCTGTTTTGGTTTAGGACCCTGGACATTGATCCGGAACACCCCACTGGAGGCCTATTCTGCATGTTTTAGGTCGATGGGGGAAACGGACACAGGGAGAACACGCGTGACATTCAGACCGCTGTTGGATCACGATGGCGGAGCGTTATCTGCATTTGTGTGGGACGTTTCCAAACAGAGAAGATCGTATCTGTGACGTGTTCGTTTCATGACATTTGTTTATCGGCACCGGGAATGAGTCGCTCCGTTTCCTCCTCGGAGTCTGAATGAAAAGTATTATTTATGCTCAATCGGGTCACACAGTCATTTTTCAAACTAAAAGGCAATAAATTCTGTAGAGCCTTATGTTTACGGGAATGTCATGAACCCAGTGTTGCTTTAACCTGATTAATTCAGATTTATTTTTTAAAACATATTTTCTACAATTTATTTCACTTTTTAATTATTTTTATTTTTTCCCACTTTTTCTCCCATTTCTTTTCCCTCACATGTCGTGATAAACCCAACATTGTAAATGTTCTGTATTTTCTTGTCGACGCTGTATTGCTAAAGCCCCTAAAGCTCTGGCCTACAGAGTAATTTTAGATTTTTTATTTTTTATTTTTTATTTTTTATTTTTCATGATTTATTTTTTATTTATTATTTATTTATTTATTTATTTATTTATTATTTTTTTTTATTTTTTTTTTTATTATTTTTATTTTTTTTATTTTTATTTTTTTGAATTTTTATTTTTTTTATTTTTTTTCGAGCTACACACACAAGGCACACAAGCCAAGAAAGAAGAACAGAAAATATATATACATAATAAAAGAGAAAAAAAAATAAAAAAATAATAATTTACATTTTAGCTCGAAAAGGAGTGGGAAGAAGACCAGCGTATTGACTCCCACCCCCGCTCATAAACTTAAATAACAATATATAACAACACTGTATAGTTCTTGTTATCTTATAGCGTGATCGGTTCTCTGCAGAGGACTTCAGATTTCACGTCCTCCGTCTGAGCGAGAGCAGAGACGTTTGTCCAGTGGCAGCAGATTGTGGAAGCTCCAGGTGATTCTCGCTCACACTGAGCCCATCTGCGGCCGGTGGAGGTGAGCTCCACCAGCATATGGCCCCTCTGCAGAGGGTCTGTGGGGCCAGAGCGGGGGCGAGGAGCAGGCAACCGAAGCACAGAGACGACTCTACATCTTTGAGTCACGACGTTTGTGAGGAAAAATATGTGATTTTGCGATTATTCATGAAGAAGAATTTCTCAAATCGTCTCCAGTCCACTCTAATGTACATTTTCATTTAAAGGGGGGGTATTATGTAAAATCAACTTTATATCCTGTTATTATGTCGTTCCCTCATTAAACACGTGCCTGGAGTGTTGCCTCGGCTCATTCACATATTTTTGAGTAATCAGTAAAAACTTAGACGGCGGCCATTTTAGGTGTAGCTATGCCTCAGTCCTCCTAGGAACGCCCCCACCTCCTGGAGACGCCTCTGGACCTCTCGTCACCAGCCGAGCCCCCAACCACTGCTCCTCAGCTCAGCAGAGCCCCCTCCCCGCACAGTGTCGTTGTTTCAATGCCACAGTAGTGCGCTGAAGGGGGCGTGTCGGAAAGCTTCTTAAAGAGACAGAGGCCTATTTCCAGACGTTCAGTGCGGCCATTTTGAGAGAGCAATTTTATTCAAGGCAGTTATTTTAATTTACTGCATATACAGACCAGCAGAAGGTTACGTCATCATTGTAGTGCTATAGACTGGTGCTATGTGATTGAAAAAAGCAGAATACCCCCACTTTAAGACGTTTAGGGAGAAATTTAGCATCGAATCTCAAACTTGACCACGTGAAAAATCAAAGTTTTTTTACTCAGCTTTTACTCTCAGTCAGCCTTTCCTGAACTCTTTTTTTCCCGTTCATCAGATTTTAAACTCCAGTCGTGAATAAATAAATATGAGTCAGATACGTTTTATTTCACATGGATTTTTACATGAATGAAGAAAACGGCCTGGATTATTCGCCTTTTTTGTCCGAGAGAGGAAGCTATCGGTCTCTTAAAAAGGTAGCAGCTAACGTTAGCATCTTTTCACCGTTTATATTCGAGTGGTTTATTCATGAGAAATACACGACACATGAACGTGGCTTTTGGTCCAAATGTTAAAACATCTACTTGTGGGTCGGGTTCACGTCTAACGGCCACGAAACATCATCTAATAATCTGTTTATTATGGAGACACTCCAGAAACGACACAAATGCCATGAAACGGACATCAGTCGGCCCTGGTTTCACCATTCCAGACCACGTGGGGAGAGAACGGTCTGGTTAGAGCTTCGTGAAGCCGTTTACATCATCAGTGCATTTGTAGGAACAGGCTCAGAAACTAACAGCACTTTGGCGTTTGCTCCATAGGATCAACGATATGGCGGACTTCGTTACTAAGGGGCTACGCCATAAATACCCGGAGTGCCGTCTTCATCAATTGTTATACATTAAAAAGTCCAAAAGAACACTTTCTCCAGTTATGAAGCCTAGGCGTTAATTCAGCCTGGTAGACAAACTTCAGCATCATCAACCTCCAGCCAATGAGCGCTCCTTAAAGGGCCACACCTCCACATCAGAGCCACACCTCCACATCAGAGCCGCACCTCCATAGCAGCCAATCATCGCCATCGGCCCCATTTTAAGCCCCAGCAATCATGATCCGTTTGCTTCCCAGCTGTGCTGCGACCCGCCTCCACCCCATCTCCGCCTCTTCCGTCCACGGCTTCTACCCGCGCATCCTCCACGGATCTCCTATACCACCACCAGAAGACAGAAGACATCCCTAACTCCAGGCTGTTCATCTACACTGACTTGTACATCGATGTCACCGCCGGGTCTGATCGCCAAAACTAATACTCGTCAATAAATCTCCCTAATCTCTGCTCTCGTCTGTGAGTCTATCCAGGTTGAAATACCCAAATCTAAAAGTTTCTCGACTGGAGTTTATGGAGCCAGAGTAAAACCTCACCTACGAAACTAATCTAAGCTTCTTCCTTGTTATGATTGTCACGTTTTGGAGCTTTTTGTTTTTCTCAAATGTTTGTGGCTTGCTCACAGTTACGTAACACATGTGGCAAAAACATTGAATAAAAAAGCTACAAAAACATGTAAAAAGACGGAGCTGAGATTAGTTTAGTCGGTCTTAGAGTCTATCCAGTACGATCACTCGTCTTAGGTCTGAGCTGAAAATCGTAGGTCGTACAGTGAGACGGGACAAAGATCTAAAATAGAACCGTCGTACGACCAAAGACGAGAGTCCGTGATATTTGAGAACCGTAGTCGTAGAGTGAGCCTCCTCTCGCTGCAGAGGATCTCTGTGTCCAGTCAACACACCAGCCCTTTCTGCTGCAGGCCCGGGCATGAGACTTTCTCTGGACTTTTCCTCAGAAGATAAACACCGCTAGCATGTGGCGCTCGCCTCAGATTTCTACGAGTGTTCTCAGTCCCCTCGAGTCTCTCTCTCTAAAACCAAAACATCAGGTTAGTAATCATGGACTCAGACCTGAACTTAAACAGCCACATCAAAGCAATGACATCATCAGCTTTTTACCATCTGAAAAACATGAAGATCAGAGGAATAGTGTCAAAACCAGACTTGGAGACACTCATCCATGCGTTTGTCTCCAGCAGGTTAGACGACTGTAACGGCTGCTCACTGGCCTTTCTAAACGAGCTGTTAGAGCTGCAGAACATCCAGAACCAGGAAATACCACCATATTAGTCCAGTGCTCCGGTCTCTGCACTGGCTTCCTGTCACTCAGAGAATAGATTTTAAAACAGCTCTGCTTGTGTACAAGTCTTTTCATGGTTTAGCACCAAAGTCCATCTCTGACATGTTAGGGAGGGGTCTCCTGGTGGTTCCCAAAGTCAGGACTAAACACGCTGAGGCTAAAGCTAAAATCTGGAACAGTCTTCATGAGGATGTGAGACAGGCCTCAACTCTGACAATGTTCAAATCCAGGCTGAAAACAGCTCTTTTTACCCGAGCAGATGAAAACTGAAAGTATTTTATCTGCACTCTGGCCTTTTACTGTCATTGATTAACTTTTATGTTGATGTTTTAATGAATGATTTGATCTGTTTTCTTGTAACTTTATGCAACTGTGAAGCACTTTGAATTGCCTTGTGTATGAATTGTGCTCTACAAATAAACTTGCCTTACGATTGTCTCTTTGAACCATCGCACAGCGGAGACGAGAGCAGCTCCGGATTCTACCACCTCACGTCTGTAATGTGACATTTAGAAAGACAAAACAAAATCACACCGTGTTCACCAGGCATTAGCTTTGAAATGCTAACGTTCACCAGGCATTAGCTTTGAAATGCTAACGTTCACCAGGCATTAGCTTTGAAATGCTAACGTTCACCAGGCATTAGCTTTGAAATGCTAACGTTCACCAGGCATTAGCTTTGAAATGAGGCGTAACTCTGGCCTATAGGCTGCAAGCTCCAGTCCAGAAGCTTTTAGATTTGGGTAAAACTGGAGGAAATGTGCTTGGTTAAGGCAGGAGTTAAGGGGTTAAAGAGTTAAGACCTTAACCAGACCTTCTTTGACCCCATGTGAGTAAAGAGTCTTCTTCTCGTTTGACTTGAAGGCGTCTCCGCTCAGTCTGAGCAGATTAAACGTATTTATTTATGTGACGTTTCCCCGAGTCGGCGGCTCGTGCGTCGGGTTTAGTGTCGGCCGTTTGTCAGTTCCGTCGTAGGTGCAAATTCCCCTGATCCAAGCCTCTTACACTAAGCTGCTTCTCCGCCGCCGCCGCCGCTGTCGTCGGCACCGGCACTTTTTAAAAACGCTTTCTCTTCTTCCCGAAGTGCAGAGCGAGAGATCGAGAGGCTTTTTATAGAAATAATCCGGCCGAGTTTGTGCACAGATTATTACAGAAGTGAAGTGTGAGGAGGCGGATCGTACCAAGCCACGTCTGCAGGAAGAATAAGTAAGAGGCCAAGAGTGTGAGGTCAATCTGTGAGGTCGGCCTGTGAGGTCAACCTGTGAGGTCAGTCTGTGAGGTCAGTCTGTGAGGTCAGCCTGTGAGGTCGGCCTGTGAGGTCAACCTGTGAGGTCGGCCTGTGAGGTCAGCCTGTGAGGTCAGTCTGTAGATACGACACTTTAGAGATCGCACACGTGTGGCAGCCGCTGACGCCGGGTTTGCCTATTACTAGCAGAAGTGGGAGTAAGTCACTAAGTCCGGTTATGGGGTCGAGCTACGGTGGTCGAATAATCGACTCCTTGACAGTGAATCGATACTGAACGTGGTATTGAAGCTAGAAATGAGTCTGAGCAGGTATGGATACGTTCTGTGCACAGAGCAGCCCCTCCCCCTCCTGCTCCTTTGTCCAAATCGTACAGCTAAACGTACTCACTGATGCCGGAGGTAAACGGCACCATTTTGTTTGTCTTATCAGATTCATAAATGTCCCACTACAGGCGTGAGGAGGTAAATCAGGAGCGGCTCTCGTCTCCGCGGTCGATGTTTCAAAGACACAATCGTAGTTATAGTCATAGAAGGCGAGTGTTTAGCTCCGGTAAGTTCACGAGGAAGTCCTGTCGGACCCGCTCATGCCCGGCCTGTGACTCTGGTGTGGCGGGCGCTGATGTGTTGACGGGACACTCACAGAGATCCTCTCTGCAGCGAGAGGAGGCTCACTCACTCCCAGTGCTACACTGGTGTATGGATGAGAGAGAACGGGTGACTGGTTCTTTACTGTAAAGCGCTTTGGGCCTGATAAAGGTAGAAACGTGCTTTATAACTTTAGTCCATTTACCGCTGATGTCCGTCACAGCTCGTCTTTGGTCGTACGACGGTTCGTCTTTGTCTCGGTGTCGCTGTACGACCTGCGATTCTTCTCACGACGAGTGATCGTTCAAAGTCGTGCAGTGAATCTGCTGCTGGACCTGGTTGAAAGGAGCCGTTTGGATGAAAAAGTATAATTTGCTGTTGTGGCTAAGGTTAGCTTAGCGGCGTCCATTCATTTACCTGTATCAGTTAGCATTGGATATTAAGCTGTTTAGTCACATGTTTTCTGTTTGCACTGAATATATTCAGAGGAATCTTAAAGGCCGGTGTTAAAGCGGCTCTGTAGGAATATTTCTTGTCAGTAGAGCCGATACGGGCCTGCCCCGTCCAGGGCCTGGTCTACCCTGTTAGGTGAGCGTCCCCACTGCCCAGGCCAGAGCCAATCCGGGCTGAGCTGGGACAAGTTTTGGGGCCGACCTCAGCCCTGGACCAAAGCGCTGAACCAAGACTAATGTGACGTGAACAGACTGAGCTCAGACTGACCCGAGGAGAGAGGACCGCCCTCACTAGGGACATGCAGGTCATACGGAGTTCATATTTCACCGCTGTTCTAAAAGGGGATTCTGCTGATGTTAGCTGGTGTTAGCACAAGTGTAGCTGGTGTTTGCACAAGTGTAGCTGGTGTTAGCATAACTGTAGCTGGTGTTAGCACAAGTGTAGCTGGTGTTTGCACAAGTGTAGCTGGTGTTAGCATAACTGTAGCTGGTGTTAGCACAAGTGTAGCTGGTGTTAGCACAACTGTAGCTGGTGTTAGCACAAGTGTAGCTGGTGTTAGCATAAGTGTAGCTGGTGTTAGCATAACTGTAGCTGGTGTTAGCACAAGTGTAGCTGGTGTTAGCACAAGTGTAGCTGGTGTTAGCACAAGTGTAGCTGGTGTTAGCACAAGTGTAGCTGGTGTTAGCACAACTGTAGCTGGTGTTAGCACAACTGTAGCTGGTGTTAGCACAAGTGTAGCTGGTGTTAGCATAAATGTAGCTGGTGTTAGCACAAGTGTAGCTGGTGTTAGCATAAATGTAGCTGGTGTTAGCACAAGTGTAGCTGGTGTTAGCATAACATTGGCGTCCACACAAGTGCGTCCTCCCAGACCTACAGCCCTGTATTCGCTCTGCTTTATTCTCTCCTCGCCGTCAGGGATCGCTCGCGCCGCCGCTCGCCGCCGTAAACCTCAGAGACCAGCGCGCCTGTTTTCCAGTAAATCAAACGCGGTCGACTGGGATGAAATTGGACGTCGCGGAGAGAATTATGGGCCGTGGTTTTTTCGGCGGCGCGTTTGACACGAGGGACTGTGGCGGTAAATAACCCACGGACAGAGCAAATGTGAAGCCGGCGCTCAGGATTCAGACGACATCGGCTCTAAACGACATCGCTGACCAAGTTTCTCAAAATGATATCAGTTCTGGTCGAGGGCTCGATACCGTTTAATGTTTTCCGATACCAGTACTTCAGCGATACTTTGATACTTGAACTAAAATATTTGTCACATAGAAACATGGAACAGATTAATAATGTTCATTATTTCTTCCATTTCATTTCTTTTGGGCGGCACGGTGGCACAGTGGTTAGTCAGTTGGAATCCAACCCGGGACCTTTTTGCTGTGAGGCACCAGCGCTAACCGCTGTACCACCGTGCCGCCCAAGGCCCCTAGTTCGATTCCCACCTGGACGGGGCCTTTCTGTGTGGAGTCTGCATGTTCTCCCCGTGTCTGCGTAGGTTTCCTCCGGTTTCTCCTACCACTAAAAACATGTACAATAGGCCAGGATGAATGAGAGTGTGTTTAAAAGTGCACATGGGGGACGACGGCTGGAAATTAGCCCACGGCTACTATCTGGTGTGGCTTGTTTACATGCATGAGACCCATGTATGTTCACCAACATGCATTGTCCCGACCAAATAAACTAATAAATAAAATTATAATTTTGTATCATTTGTTTGAGGTGAAACGACCAAGAAACGACAAAAGGCAGAAAAAACACTTTCCAAGTTTTTCTCATTTCCCAAAATTTTAACATATTATTTTTCTAGATTTTCTCAACATTTTCTACGTGTTTTATCATTTTCAACAAATTTTGGTCAACATTTTTCCCGTCTTTTCCCCAAAAAATGTTGATTCACTTTTACCAACAACATCAACTCTTGAATATAAAGATTTTATATTCCTTTTCAGTTCCTGGTTTCGGTTTTTATTTTATAATTGATTTATTTTTATTTTTTCGATATCAGTAGAACCTTAACCTTTTTTTTCGATCCCCAGTCCCATTCTGGTCTAAATGATCTGTACTCTTCAACTGTCCAGTACAGATGACTCTTTAACTAATGATCTGTAGAAAACAAAACAAATAAAGAATACATTCTGCCTGTGTCTAACTCGTTTTCCCTCTACAACCCAAAACATGAACAATAGGGTAAGGATAGAGTAGGACTCCTCCGCTTTCACAAACATCACGAGTTTGTCCCGGTGTCATGTGGCTCTTGGACCGGTTTGAACCAGTCCCAGCAGAGTCTTGGGCCTCGGACCAGGGCCAGATCCGGGCCAGATCCGGGTCTCCCCCAGAGCCATTCACTAAGGGAGTTCACATGAATGCGCTCAGTGAGTGAAGGGACGAGTCGAGCGGCGTTGGGGGAGGGGCCTCATGAATGTATTAATATTCCACAGTCACATGACTCGGTAAGAGCTCGGCCCGTCACAGAATAACTCACTAACGTTACCTCATTACCTCACACATTACCTCATTACCTCACACTAACATTACCTCATTACCTCACACTAACATTACCTCATTACCTCACACATTACCTCATTACCTCACACTAACATTACCTCATTACCTCACACTAACGTTACCTCATTACCTCACACTAACGTTACCTCATTACCTCACACTAACGTTACCTCACACTAACGTTACCTCATTACCTCACACTAACATTACCACTTATTACCAAGGAACCACATAAAGCGCTTTACAGTAAGAAACCACCTAAAGTGCTTTACAGAAAGAAACCACCTAAAGCGCTTTACACTAAGAAACCACCTAAAGCGCTTTACAGTAAGGAACCACCTAAAGCGCTTTACAGTAAGAAACCACCTAAAGCGCTTTACACTAAGAAACCACCTAAAGCGCTTTACACTAAGAAACCACCTAAAGCGCTTTACAGTAAGGAACCACCTAAAGCGCTTTACACTAAGAAACCACCTAAAGCGCTTTACAGTAAGGAACCACCTAAAGCGCTTTACACTAAGAAACCACCTAAAGCGCTTTACACTAAGAAACCACCTAAAACGCTTTACAGTAAGAAACCACCTAAAGCGCTTTACACTAAGAAACCACCTAAAGCGCTTTACAGTAAGGAACCACCTAAAGCGCTTTACAGTAAGAAACCACCTAAAGCGCTTTACAGAAAGAAACCACCTAAAGCGCTTTACACTAAGAAACCACCTAAAGCGCTTTACAGTAAGGAACCACCTAAAGCGCTTTACAGTAAGGATCCACCTAAAGCGCTTTACAGAAAGAAACCACCTAAAGCGCTTTACACTAAGAAACCACCTAAAGCGCTTTACACTAAGAAACCACCTAAAGCGCTTTACACTAAGAAACCACCTAAAGCGCTTTACACTAAGAAACCACCTAAAGCGCTTTACAGAAAGAAACCACCTAAAGCGCTTTACACTAAGAAACCACCTAAAGCGCTTTACAGTAAGGAACCACCTAAAGCGCTTTACAGTAAGAAACCACCTAAAGCGCTTTACAGTAAGAAACCACCTAAAGCGCTTTACACTAAGAAACCACCTAAAGCGCTTTACAGTAAGGAACCACCTAAAGCGCTTTACAGAAAGAAACCACCTAAAGCGCTTTACAGAAAGAAACCACCTAAAGCGCTTTACAGTAAGGAACCACCTAAAGCGCTTTACACTAAGAAACCACCTAAAGCGCTTTACAGAAAGAAACCACCTAAAGCGCTTTACACTAAGAAACCACCTAAAGCGCTTTACAGTAAGGAACCACCTAAAGCGCTTTACACTAAGAAACCACCTAAAGCGCTTTATAATAAGAAACCACCTAAAGCGCTTTACAGTAAGAAACCACATAAAGCGCTTTACACTAAGAAACCACCTAAAGCGCTTTACACTAAGAAACCACCTAAAGCGCTTTACAGTAAGAAACCACCTAAAGCGCTTTACACTAAGAAACCACCTAAAGCGCTTTACAGTAAGGAACCACCTAAAGCGCTTTACAGTAAGGATCCACCTAAAGCGCTTTACAGAAAGAAACCACCTAAAGCGCTTTACACTAAGAAACCACCTAAAGCGCTTTACACTAAGAAACCACCTAAAGCGCTTTACACTAAGAAACCACCTAAAGCGCTTTACACTAAGAAACCACCTAAAGCGCTTTACAGAAAGAAACCACCTAAAGCGCTTTACACTAAGAAACCACCTAAAGCGCTTTACAGTAAGGAACCACCTAAAGCGCTTTACAGTAAGAAACCACCTAAAGCGCTTTACAGTAAGAAACCACCTAAAGCGCTTTACACTAAGAAACCACCTAAAGCGCTTTACAGTAAGGAACCACCTAAAGCGCTTTACAGAAAGAAACCACCTAAAGCGCTTTACAGAAAGAAACCACCTAAAGCGCTTTACAGTAAGGAACCACCTAAAGCGCTTTACACTAAGAAACCACCTAAAGCGCTTTACAGAAAGAAACCACCTAAAGCGCTTTACACTAAGAAACCACCTAAAGCGCTTTACAGTAAGGAACCACCTAAAGCGCTTTACACTAAGAAACCACCTAAAGCGCTTTACACTAAGAAACCACCTAAAGCGCTTTATAATAAGAAACCACCTAAAGCGCTTTACAGTAAGAAACCACATAAAGCGCTTTACACTAAGAAACCACCTAAAGCGCTTTACACTAAGAAACCACCTAAAGCGCTTTACAGTAAGAAACCACCTAAAGCGCTTTACACTAAGAAACCACCTAAAGCGCTTTACAGTAAGAAACCACCTAAAGCGCTTTACACTAAGAAACCACCTAAAGCGCTTTACACTAAGAAACCACCTAAAGCGCTTTACAGTAAGAAACCACCTAAAGCGCTTTACAGTAAGAAACCACCTAAAGCGCTTTACACTAAGAAACCACCTAAAGCGCTTTACAGAAAGAAACCACCTAAAGCGCTTTACACTAAGAAACCACCTAAAGCGCTTTACAGTAAGGAACCACCTAAAGCGCTTTACAGTAAGAAACCACCTAAAGCGCTTTACAGTAAGAAACCACCTAAAACGCTTTACACTAAGAAACCACCTAAAGCGCTTTACAGTAAGAAACCACCTAAAGCGCTTTACAGAAAGAAACCACCTAAAGCGCTTTACACTAAGAAACCACCTAAAGCGCTTTACAGTAAGAAACCACATAAAGCGCTCTACAGTAAGAAACCACCTAAAGCGCTTTACAGTAAGAAACCACCTAAAGCGCTTTACAGTAAGGAACCACCTAAAGCGCTTTACAGAAAGAAACCACCTAAAGCGCTTTACAGTAAGAAACCACCTAAAGCGCTTTACAGTAAGAAACCACCTAAAGCGCTTTACAGTAAGGAACCACCTAAAGCGCTTTACAGTAAGGAACCACCTAAAGCGCTTTACACTAAGAAACCACCTAAAGCGCTTTACACTAAGAAACCACCTAAAGCGCTTTACACTAAGAAACCACCTAAAGCGCTTTACAGAAAGAAACCACCTAAAGCGCTTTACAGAAAGAAACCACCTAAAGCGCTTTACACTAAGAAACCACCTAAAGCACTTTACAGTAAGGAACCACCTAAAGCGCTTTACAGTAAGAAACCACCTAAAGCGCTTTACAGTAAGAAACCACCTAAAGCGCTTTACACTAAGAAACCACCTAAAGCGCTTTACAGTAAGAAACCACCTAAAGCGCTTTACAGTAAGAAACCACCTAAAGCGCTTTACACTAAGAAACCACCTAAAGCGCTTTACAGTAAGAAACCACATAAAGCGCTTTACAGTAAGAAACCACCTAAAGCACTTTACAGTAAGGAACCACCTAAAGCGCTTTACAGTAAGGAACCACCTAAAGCGCTTTACAGTAAGGAACCATCTAAAGCGCTTTACAGAAAGAAACCACCTAAAGCGCTTTACAGTAAGAAACCACCTAAAGCGCTTTACAGTAAGGAACCACCTAAAGCGCTTTACAGTAAGGAACCACCTAAAGCGCTTTACAGTAAGGAACCACCTAAAGCGCTTTACAGAAAGAAACCACCTAAAGCGCTTTACAGTAAGGAACCACCTAAAGCGCTTTACAGAAAGAAACCACCTAAAGCGCTTTACAGTAAGGAACCACCTAAAGCGCTTTACAGTAAGAAACCACCTAAAGCGCTTTACAGTAAGGAACCACCTAAAGCGCTTTACAGTAAGGAACCACCTAAAGCGCTTTACAGAAAGAAACCACCTAAAGCGCTTTACAGTAAGGAACCACCTAAAGCGCTTTACACTAAGAAACCACCTAAAGCGCTTTACAGTAAGGAACCACCTAAAGCGCTTTACAGAAAGAAACCACCTAAAGCGCTTTACAGTAAGGAACCACCATCCAGATCCAAACTCTACAAAGTTTAATAGAAAAACAGCACCAAAAAAATCTCCTAATTTCCTTGTGAATTAACAAAGTTTAAAATCAGCAAAATCCCACTGTAGTGAACAGGAGAATCTTACTTTACACATAATCTACAAACTGTGGGATCAGGTACAACATCATGAAGATCATTGACCAACAGTTCTGGAACATCAGTCTCTGGACCGGCTGGTATTGACGCGACTAATGCACTTAGTCCAGGACCGTCTCCCCCCCTTCCTGTTCACAGTAAAACACCTCTCTCTCTATCTCTATCCTCTCTCTCTCTCCCCTCCCTCTCTCTATCTCTATCCTCTCTCTCTCTCCCCTCTCTCTTTCTCCCCTCTCTCTATCTCTCTCCTCTCTCTATCTCTATCCTCTCTCTCTCTCTATCCTCTCTCTCTCCCTTCTCTCTCCCCTCCCTCTCTCTATCTCTATCCTCTCTCTCTCTCCCCGTCTCTATCCTCTCTCTCTCCCCTCTCTCTATCTCTCTCCTCTCTCTATCTCTATCCTCTCTCTCTCTCTATCCTCTCTCTCTCCCTTCTCTCTCCCCTCCCTCTCTCTATCTCTATCCTCTCTCTCTCTCCCCGTCTCTATCCTCTCCCTCTCTCCTCTCTCTCCTCTCTCTCCCCCTCTCTCCCCTCTCTCCTCTCCTCTCTCTCTGTCCCTCTCTCCCCTCTCTCTCTCCCCCTCTCTCCCCTCTCTCTCTCTCCCTCTCTCCCCTCTCTCTATCCTCTCTCTCTCTCTCCCCTCTCTCTCTCTCCCTCTCTCGCCCCTCTCTCTCCCCTCTCTCTCCCTTCTCTCTCCCCTCTC